>JAJJMA010080362.1:0-20086 GCA_023529015.1 Papaver nudicaule
CAAGAGTACTCCTTTAGATTCACCCATATCCAACAAGTGATTTGCAAGCAAACCATTGCAATGGACAAATGGTATCGAATCTATCTCATGCATTCTTGTAACCTTAGTATTTGCGGGAACAAACACTAACATAACACATGGTCATGTAGACAAGAACACGATCTCAATCGCTATTATAACACTACTAAAGTAGCCGACTATTTCGAAAAGATAGAGAAAGTAGAATAGAAGAATTTCCATAAAAGTCATAACTCCTACTAACCTTTTGTCGATGAAGAATAATTGATGTATTCTTTGTCTTCATAGTCTTCGTCTTCAAGGTCTCAACTACTTAGTCTATATCCCAATTTCGAAATCTAAACTCTAGTAGGCTAAATCAAGAATTGTGTTTTGACACCTAAGCTTGACATACCAACGCTAGTGGGTTTGACCGGACAATGCCCTAACAGATAGGAAAAACTATGGAGGTATACGTTGATGACATGTTAGTCAAGAGCAAAGTAAAGAAGAATCATGTGCAAGACTTAAAAGAAATCTTTGATCACATGCGTGTAACCAAGTTGAAGATTAATCCTGCAAAATGTGTATTCGGCGTCACCTCTGGAAAGTTCTTGGGATATGTTGTTACGAAAAATGGAGTAGAGGCAGATCGGGCAAAAATTCAAGCTATCAGGGATATGCCTTCGCCGGTAACTTTGAAAGATGTTCAGAAACTCAATGGAATATTGGCGTCCCTTAATAGATTCATCTCACGGTTCTCTGATAAGTGCAAATTATTTTTCCAAATGTTGAAGAAAGGAGAGAAGTTCAACTGGACGGACGATCATGAGATTTCCTTTCAAGGAATCAAAAGATATTTAGCCCCTCTCCCAGCTATTCAGCCACCAGAACATGGAGAGGAATTAAGAGTCTACCTTGCAGCTACTTCATCAGCGGTCAGTGCAGTGCTTGTACGAACGAAGGGAGGAGAGATGCTGATCTATTATATAAGTCGAACTCTGCAACCTGCAGAGAAAAACAATAGTAAGATAGAACAACTGATTTTGGCTTTGGTTTTTGCGGCCAAGCGCTTACGTCCTTACTTTCATGCTCATCCTATTACTGTGTTAACAAAAACTCCTATCGAGTCTATTTTACATAGTTCACAAAGAGCAGGACGTATTGCTAAATGGAATGCCCAGATAGAATAGTTCGGCGTCAAATATGAAATTCGAACATCTTAGTGGTCCCAAGTTATCGCCGACTTTCTAGCGGACTTCCCAATTGAAGAAGAAGAGGAGGAAAGTGAAGATATTCCATTCATGGAAGAAGATCCAGATGATGGAGTGCTCGAGCTACTGAAAAGAGATCCAAATCAGTGGGAGGTATACGTGGATGGTTCGGCAAACAAAGAAGGTAAAGGAATAGGAATTGTCTTCATTTCGCCGAAAGGTTCAAGGATAGTTCATTCGCTGAGACTGGAGTTCCCAACTACCAATAACGAAGCAGAGTATGAGGCGGTAATTCATGCTATGAAACTTATCATTGAGATGGACATCAGCAACATTCGTCTAACCAGTGATTCTCAATTGGTGATTCGACAAATCTTGGGGAAGTACGAGGCATATGAAAGTTCGTTACAGAAATATCTCAAGCTGGCCAGAGAGTACACTCAAAAGATCAACGGTATCCAGTTCAGGCATGTGTGCAGGAAAGATAACAGGCATGCAGATGCCTTGGCATTCATCTCTTCTATGATGGCGGGCCCAGAGGTACCTTCCATTGTAATTGAGCGAGTAAGATTGTCGTCAGTTGAAGAAAGGGAGCAGCGGGAGGTACTGACAATGGAGGTAGAAGAATCAGCGGAGACAGATTGGAGAACTCCAATTAGATATTACTTAGAACACCTTACCACGCCAGGAAAAAAGATCCTTGCACATCAAGTCGTCAGTAGATCGGCGAACTATGAACTGAGAGAGGGAATATTGTACCGCAGATCATTCTCTGGGCCTTTGTTAAGGTGTGTGTCAAGGGAAGAAGGTAAGAAGTTGTTAAAGGAAATCTATGAGGGAGATTGCGGAAATCATAGTGGTCAGCGGGCATTAGCTTTAAAGGTGAGAATGCAAGGGTACTATTGGCCCTGGATGAACGGCGATGCTGCAGATTATGCTCGACGATGCAACCAATGTCAACTATTTGGAAGAAGGATTAAAGCACCGACAATGTCATTAAACTCAGTTCTTAGCCCTTGGCCCTTTGCCAAGTGGGGGATTGATATCATTGGACCATTGACCCCAGGGTCAGGGCAAAGGAAGTATATCATAGTAGCTACCGATTATTTTACCAAATGGTGTGAGGCCAAGGCATTAAGACAGCGGACAGGAAAAAAAGTTTTTACATTCATTTGGGAAAATATATTTTACCGGTTCGGCGTTCCAGCAGAGATCTGTACTGAAAATGGTAAAGAATTAGTCGGCGAAAACATTGAAAATCTATTGGCTACATACGACGTAAAACTGGGAAAGTCGACTCCAATATACCCAAAGAGTAATGGACAGGCGGAAGCGACAAATAAAAGTATTGGAATGGGGTTAAAGAAGAGAGTAGAAGGACATAAAAAAGCCTGGTGTGAACACCTACACGATGTCTTGTGGTCTTACAGGACAACAGTCAGAGAAGCAACTGGAGCGTCTCCCTTTCTACTTACCTTTGGTGCAGAGGCAGTGCTTCCATCAGAAGTCATGTTGCCAACCACGAAACATGAAGCATGGGAAAAGAACTTGAACACAGATTTGATCTTGGCAAAGCTGGACGATTTGGAAGAACAACGGCTAATTGCCTTAACTCATATGGAGAATTATCATCGGCGGCTGGCCAGAGAATACAACAAGCGTGTAATCCCCAGAGAATATCAGCCCGACGACCTTGTGTTGCGTGAAATACCGCCGTACCAGCAGAAGAAAGGGTGCAAGAAGCTGGAGCCAACATGGGAAGGTCCTTATATCGTAAAGCGTGCAGCTGGAAGCGGTGCATATGTGTTGATAGATGAGCATGGCAAAGAACTGGAGCATCCTTAGAATGCCAAGTTTATCAAGAGATTCTATCCTTGAAATTATATGTAAAATCCGAAGTCTTGGGCGGGCATAATACCCAAGAAATCTTATAAGCTTTTGTAATCAGCGACAAATAAGATCCGGGGACGTAGGTTTGCTATCATGCGCCGAACCCCGTTAACAAATCACTGTGTCATTTGCTTTCGTTTAAACTAACACGATACCACGGTAGCAACGCTAACGAAACTACGCCAAAATTTCGCTAAAGGCTAAAAAGCCATACAATGAGGCAACAAACTGCCAAATATCTCAATGGCCAAAAAGCCATAGGTTGAAACAAAAGATTGACAAATACCTCTAAGGTTACAGAGACTACTAACTATTATAACTACCATTTTTTAAGGATAAAAATATCCATTCGCTGAGGAAAAGAAGCTTCAAGATTAAAAGCTGTTTACTAAGGCAAAAAACTGCCAGCTACTTTAAGACAGGAATCGTTTGTTGAGGCAATAACAGTCAGCGACAGCACGCTTATCCTGGATTCTGATGGTGAAGAATCTATGGGTAACGGTAAATCTGGCCATTGGAACTATAAATCCCTTCGTGTTACTTGATGATCTGTAAGTGATGGCATAAATAATATAAAACTCCAGGAGAACTACCCATAGGGACGGCTCTTGGTTAACCAACCACTTATAATAGATCGCCGACGGGCACAAGTAACAATGTATAATGAGCGGTTGTGATATGGACCAGTCGGACAACCATACGCTAATCATTGGGCACAGGTAGGCTGAGCTATTAACAACATACATAGGTGAATCGCCAAACTAAGAATAAATGCTGGGATACATAAAAATAACAACACATAGAGGCAACAAAATATATTCCAACTAAAACAGCAAAATACATAGTACGTTCAGAGGCCTTGTGCCACAAAAAAAAAGTTTCAGTTGAATACAGGATATTATGTTGCGAGAAGCACATCCCCAAAGGTTCAAACTATGAGAATAAACTTAGCACAAATTATACTTCAGGCTGTTGACTTGAGGAAGAGCCATCTTTATATACTTGTGATTCTGGAGGCTTCAGAGAGTTGTTCATTGCCCATCTCATATTCTTATCGTTATCATCATCAACTGGTCTTATTTCCTCAACGGTAACAATACCCTTACCTCTAGAACCTTGATGAGGTATCTCAGAGTCATCATGATGTGAATCGTCGACTTTAGGATTCTCCTCTTCAGTATCGCTGCCAGCATCCTCATCTTCCTCTGACCCCAGATTCGTTATCTTCTTTTTCACCCTCAGTGTCTTCTTCACCTTCAGCGTTCTCATTAACGTCAACAGTATCAGGAACATCTTCCTTCATAAAGTCAGGAACGACATTATGATCGTATTCCTCTGGAATAGGAATCTTGTGCTGCGGACAAAAGGTCGCCAGATAAAGCTGAATACCAGCGAACGCTGCCATACCCAAGTTCTCAATATGTTGTTCCTCTTGCTCCTGTGATTGCTTTCGGGCAAGAGTTAACTCAATTTGAAGAGTGTCACGTAGGTGGTTGAGTTCGGTAACCAAAGAATTTTGGGTCTCTAGTTTTTCCTGCAAACCTTGGAGAGTTTTGACCTCATTTTGCAAATTGATGATTTGGCCAGAAGACAGAAGCTGGGCATTTTGAAATTCGGTAATCCTTTGTTCACATTGCTGATGTTCTTTTACTTGCTCTTCCATGTGGGAGATTTTGGAAATACACTCCTGGTGTTCTTCAGCGGCAGACCTTTGTTCCTGAAGTTGAGCTTCTAGTGCGGTATTCCGTTCTGCATAAAAAATAAGAGGGTGAAAATTGAGCAGAGGCAGAGGCAATTCACAAATAGTTGGGCGATCGGAAACCCTAGGAATCTACCTTCTAACTCATGCACATGCCTACGAATACCCTCTTGGGCGGCGTTAATATGATCCAGTTTACTCAAAACTTCTTGATCAGAACAAGGGCCCACGGCTTGTTTGATTTTCAACCTAAGGGAGGCATTTTCCTCGTTCAGTTGCCTAGCTCGGTCCCCATAGAGTTGGGCAAAATCTTTGTGACGCTGGATTTCCTGACGAGCGGCATCTCTTTCAGCGGACATACAAACTAGTTGAGAGGATAGTCGAGCAACAGTTGCTTTTTCAGTCTGCAGTAAGGAAGAGGTTCTCGTGTGATCTATAATAGCTTTCTCCTTGTGTTTACGTTCTATCTCTGCCAGGCGAGAGGCATTTTCATGTGCGCTCTTAATCCATCTAAGGTCCGCTTGGGAATCTTTGAGAAGATGATCAAGATTCACATTAAAGTCAGAGACATTGCGTAATTCTCGGCGGTACCACTTAACATCTTGGTCAAAATCAAACAACATATTACACTGCCTAGCGTTGACGTTAGCCAGGTTGTCAATCTCGGTTTCGATCCGCTTTAATCGATTGTCATGATGGTGATGGCGACCTTAGAATAGATAAGGGCTAAGGGTTTTGGCGGCAGGAAGACAAAGTAAAGTAATAACATTAAAAAGAGTCAGAAAAGAGTAGCTAACCTTGGAGCTCCTTCTGTTCCTTAGATTCCTCCTGCAGTTTCCGCCGTAATTTTTAAGCTTCCTTTTTCTCTTCAGAGAACTGGTGTTGAAGGGTTGCTTTCTCTTGGCGAAGATCATCAATCTGTTGGTTGAGCCGAGAATTCAGAGAGATGTTACCAATGTCGCGCTGAAAGTCCCGAGGCCATGCAAAGATTGATATATTAGGAAGTATGCTTAGAAAAACAAGAAGAAAAGCAAGTGAGGCAATAACATACTAAGACGACATTGCAGAACTGCTCGTGCGGAGTAAGGTGAGCAACATCGGTAGTTAACTCTGCAGGCCTCAGAATCAGACCAGGTGCGCTGAGCTTAGCCATGGATTCGTAGTAAAGGGAGTTTCGTTGACTATCTCCACGATTCACTAATTGAGTAAAGGAATCAGATAGTTTATTAAAAGGAGCTAGCTCAGTGTTTTTCTGCCCACCTTCTGGCATCCTACTCAAAAGAGGGAACAAGAGGTTGTTCGCTGACATTGTCCTGATGAAAGGTAGATGATAGGCTCTCTTCAAAGGACGGATGAAAATTACCCATATCGGTTTCATTAGTTTCTTGGACATCGACCTCTGAAGTTTCAAGGGTTTCTTTGGCGACATCAGAAGATTTTTCTTGCTCAGCGGTAGAACTGTCCTCTATAGAGGTTGGCCTTTCAGAATCGCCGAGCATAGTGGACTTGCCTTTCTCCTTGGGCTTGGTAGGGTCATCTTTTTTTCCTAGACGAACTGTCAGATACGTTAGCGGCAGAAGAAACTGGTTACTGAGGCAAGACTGGTTCCGATAATACTTCGCCGGTAGTATCTCTAGTGTTTGCTTCTTTCAAAGGCTTAGAGGGTTTTAACCCGGGAAGTTTCTGTTTCAGCTGATTCTGAATTTGTTGCAAGGCATCTCGTTTGCTCTTCTTGGCAGGTGGCTAAGAGAAGAACAAGTACTATCGCCGTCAGTTCCGGAAACAAACAGAGGCAAATATATACATATATTTAAAGTTTTAAGAAAGTGTTTGTTACCTGAACTTTGTCTCCAGTACTCCCTTTTCTCTTATGAGGCTTAGATTTCTTTGTTTCATCTGAGGCATGCTCAGACCTTTTCACCCATTGGCCATTAGGTCCTACAACGAATTTGCCATCTTGGACAACGTATTCTTTTTCTTCAGTCCAGCGAACTTCCCAGAAATCCACACCTTTAAATCGTTCATGACCAGCAACAAAATCTCGGCGAACTATCTCTTTGTTCTCATCTTCCCAGCCTTTAAGCCAAGGTTCTTCAACCACACAAGGGAGGTCATTCTAATGATTTTCGGTGCTATGACGCATTGTGGGTTTGGCGGCAGTGTAAGAATCTTTGTCTACATCCCTCAGAAACTTCTTTTGTTCTTTGACGGATTTCTTGGACGCTATTCGATAAGCCTAAGGTTCGCGTCTTCTTTCACAGTGTTTAACTTCGTATTGGTCTTTGAAGTTCTCTATGGTATATAGCTTAGGGCTAAGGAACTCCTTATTCCTCGGTAACTTGGGATAGTTGGTAGTGTTATTACGCCGAGCAATCCACTCATACATGATACGAATGGAGTTAGCGGTAAGTTGTGAAGGACTCTTGTCAACATAAAGAAGAATGTCAAGGAGGATAGGATCAGCGGGGCCGTACAATGGAAATTTGTATCCAGCCTTGAGTTGACCAAAGGATATGACAAGCTTGTTCTCATCTTGACCTCCTTGGCGAATATGATCTAGCAAAAGTTTTTGAGAGGGAGATTTGATACCGGCAAGGACAGAAAGCTTTGGAGATTTGTTATCGATATTGTCGTTTGCACAGTACTCAAATTTTGTGAAGAGGGATTCTCTTTTTGGTCACTTTAGGGTTCTTTTATCATGTGGATTTTCTTTTGGAATTTCACACGGGTTAAACAGCTAACTCCTTTATCTCTTAGTTGGACTTGTGCTTATCAGAATATCTTCTGTGGTCCATCTAACGAATCTCAATGAGTCAATAAGATAAAGATTATCTCTGGTCTGTTGGATATCTATCTTTAAGTGATTTTGATCTAACAAATCACTTGGCAGATAAATGATAAAAGATTTCCAATTGAGATATATCTAGGGTTTCTTTGTGTGCAAGCCAAGTAACGGGTTTGTTTACACGGGCACTTGCTAACTTGTAGGTTAAGAAACTAGTTGCTTTATTCCTAAACAACCTATCTTATTGAGTGCTATAAATAGAGGGTTAAAGAACGAAAACCACAAGCATCAAGCATACGTGAAGTTTCTCTGTGGAATTGATTGTAAACACTTTGCACTTCGGTGTAAGCTTGATGTGGTATAGTCATCCTCTATTAGGTAGCAGTTCCTCTGTGGGATTTACCTAACGACTATAAAGACTTCTCTTGAGAGTTGGGAAGCACAGTAGGAGATAACGTACCTCTGTGGTTGTTATCAGATTAACCTGTAACCTTGGTAACCTGATCACGTTCTTGTTTATTCTATAGTCCTTCTCTTCTGCAATAAGGTTATTCGAGAACTGATACGTTACATACAAGGTTGAAGGAAGCAACGCACGACTGCACTCGGTGTTGTAAGACCTAGTTAACTCAAGTTGTATAAGTTTCTTAAGTGATTCTTTTTACAACTGAGGTAGAGACAAGTTGGGCATAGTTTACTCGGTTTGCTTGTCAGCCCCCGCTTGTAAGTAGATTTCCATATGACCTGGAGCAATCCGAAGAAAGTCACTTTACGTATGTTAAATTGAAGAGGACAGTTCGAAGCATACAAGCAGTAATTAAGGTTGCAAAGCCGGTATTGTTGACATATGCCTTTAACAACGGTTAAAGCAACTCCTAGGCCTGTAAAGGACGTCAACTAGGGAAATCAAGTACGTGACGATCTGTGGGGGATCTAGAGACGTAAAAAGTGCGACAGTAGCCAATTCACTTGGAGGGCTGGAGTTGGTCTTTGCTACATCCCAGACCGAAATCTTATAGTAGGCTAGTTTTTGTAGACAGTTAGTACTGTGTGGTGTTCAATCTGGACGAGGTCCCGAGGTTTTTCTATAGGTCGTAGTTTCCTCGTTAAAAAAATTTCTGGTGTCTTGTGTGCTTTACTTTCATCATTATATTCTCTGATTATATAATTAAAGCAAACACAAGAAGTACGTTATTAATAACCGTCGAGTTGGTCCATAATCCATCTATGGGATTTGCCAAGACTTGTCTTGCGTTGGACCGATCACTTGTGATCCGACTCCGGTTATCAGATTTGGATATTGATTTTTGAGATTGTCCATATCTTACTATAAGACTCACGAGCCCAAACGAAAAGTAGGTAGTATTTCAGTACCCCTGCTTTTTCAAAACTCTTTGCACTTCGGTGTAAGCTTGTTGTGGTATAGTCATCCTCTATAGGTAGCAATTCCTCTGTAGGATTTACCTAACGACTATAAAGACTTCTCTTGAGAGTTGGGAAGCATAGGTAGGCGGTAACATACCTCTGTGGTTGTTATCAGATTAACCTGTAAACTTGGTAACCTAATCACGTTCTTGTCTATTCCGTAGTCCTTCACTCCTTCTCTTCTTCAATAAGGTTATTTAAGAAATGATACGTTACATACAAGGTTGATGAAGCAACGTACGACTGCACTCGGTGTTGTAAGACCTAGTTAGCTCCAGTTGTATAAGTTTCTTAAGTGATTCTTTTTACAACTGAGGTAGATACAATTTGGGCATAGTTTACTCGGTTTACTTGTCATGCCCCCGCTTGTAAGTAGATTTCCGTATGACCTGGAGCAATCTGAAGGAAGTCACTTTACGTATGTTAAATTGAAGAGGACAGTTCGAAACATACAATCAGTAATTGAGGTTGCAAAGGCGGTATTGTTGACACAAGCCTTTAACAACGGTTAAAGCAACTCCTAGGCCTGTAAAGGACCTCAACTAGGGGAATCAAGTGCGTGACGATCTGTGGGGGATCTAGAGACGTAAGGAGTGCGACAGTAGCCAATTCGCCTGGAAGGCTGGAGTTGGTCTCTGCTACATCCCAGACCGAAATCTTATAGTAGGCTAGTGTTTGTAGACAGTTTGTACTGTGCGGTGTTCAATCTGGACGAGGTCCCGAGGTTTTTCTACAGGTCGTAGTTTCCTCGTTAAAAAAATCTCTGGTGTCTTGTGTGCTTTACTTTCCGCATTATATTCCCTGATTATATAATTAAAGCAAACATAAGAAGTACGTTATTCATAACCGTCGAGTTGGTCCATAATCCATCCAGAGGATTCTCTAAGACTTGTCTTGAGTTGGACTGATCACTTGTGATCCTACTCCGGTTATCGGATTTGGATATTGATTTTTGAGATCGTCCATATCTTACCATAAGACTCACGAGCCCAAACGAAAAGTTGGTTGTATTTCGGTACCCCTTCTTTTTCAATACTAGATTGAGGTAGGGTATACCCTAGGAAACTACCTTCTAAATCCATAACATAGTTCCTACAACCCTCCTGGCCTCGCCCAAGTTCGTTCAGTTGCCATTCAAAATTCTTATTCACCGATGGACCCAACATTTGAGATATTCGTAACTGCTGGGCAGATACTTGTTGTTGAAATTCAAGGGCTCGACCTTCATATCTTGCAGCAGTGTCTTTCCAACGTTGAGCTTCAAAGAGAGCATTATATTTTTCGGCATTCAGACGTTCAACCTGAGAAGCTAACTCCTTAACTTTCACTTTCTCATTGTTCCATAGAGAGCTCGCTCGTGTATGATGGATCTCAACATCCTTTTTCTTCTGAAGAGCAATTTTCTCTCGGCGAAAGGCTTCATCTCGCTGTTCAGTCTTCCAACCTAATTCTGTACGAGAAGCTCGATAAGAATGGTCAAGGTTCTTGTTAAGTTTCTCAGCATGGTTCAGTTCTCGGCGAATCCATTTAATGTCCTTATCAAAATCAAACAACATACTACACTGCCTAGCGTTAGCATGAATAAGTGTTTGAATCTTTGATGCGGCTCACCCTAGTATGTTGTCTTGATGCTGTCGGCGACCTTGGAATGGACGAGGTCTAAGGGTCTCGGGGAAGGAAAAAACAATAATAATAAAGAAATACAAGCGTAAAGTTAGAAGGCATCTCACCTTGAAGTTTCTCCAGTTCACCTGCATACTTTTGCTTGCTCTTATGAAGTTTCTCAGAATATGACTTCTTCTTCTGGAGATCAATCATGTGCTGAGAGACTTCACTTTTTATCTCATTGGTTGTTTCCTCATACTTGTCATTTGCAGCAACAAGACTGAACGAGTGTTGATATTGCTGTAAGATAGGCGAGGTTAGCAAGAAATCAGAATAACAAAGAAATGGAGTAGAAGGTCAGCGAAATGGTGGTTACCATGGTCAAAATTTTGAAGTGATTTTGCGGGTTTAAGTCAGTTGCAATGGTGCAAAATTCAGGTCGGCGAACAAGACCAGGAGTGTTGTACTTCACCATAGTCTCGTAGTAAAAGGGATCCTGCCAATTAGTATCCGTGCTCAAGGCAGTAAAAGAATCGGCTAACATGTTGGCCGCGTTGCCAGAACCACCAGGAGGTCCTCTTCTCGTCGAGACGGTAGCCTTATCTCCCCAAGGCATGCTTTCTAATATGAGAAGATCCGTGCTAGGAGATTTGGATGTAGGCGTCTCGCCGATCTGTTTAACCAGACTAGTCAGTGCCGGTCCTGACATTTCTGTGGCCTCAAGCAAAACAAAATTTGTGGCCCCAAAATGAAGAGCCTATATTTTTTTTAAGATGCCTAGTTTTCTACAGTATTGCACTCATTCCGCCATTTTATTTTATGGTTTAGGTTTTTTTTTTTTGTGCCATTTTGGTGATGGTTTTATGAATTTGCCAAGAAAACTGGTGACAACTGATAAATGTGCAAGGCTGTTTTGCAAATGAACAAACCTTGTGAATGCTCCAAAGAATAAGCATGCCAAACAATAATCTATTAAAGTTGTTTTGCCTTGGGTCCACGAACTTAGTTGGTTTCTTCGCGCCAAATATCCTTGTTTCTCTTGCTTCCCCAGTTCCTCTCATTTCCTATGGCTTTGTAGGATATCTTCTATAGAACTAATTTGTGTTAATACTAATGGAGATTTCACCTTGTCTTGATTCTTCAATACCAGTAAGGTCAACACAAATTAAGCCCTTTAATCACCATCTACTCTCAATTTTTTTACAGGGAACAAAATTATTTGTGGCCCCCCTTGCATTTGTGGCCCCAAGCAAGGCTTTGCTTGCTTATACAGGAGGGCCGGCCCTGAGACTAGTAGTCGTAACTCGGTCATCCTGGCTTGACTCGTGGTGCTGACCACCAAGATGGAAATTTCATCCATCCGAATTGGTGACAACAACATCATTCATTTCCCCACCCATCTCTACATCCCTGTCCTCATCATCAACTTATTTTACAGTATTTTCTTGAACCACATTTTGGTTAACAATTTTATTACTGACCTCTGTTGTCTCTTTCGCTTGCTCAACAGAAGAGTTTCCTCGTCGAGGCATCTCCTCATTTGTCTTGGTGGTCGAGTCTTCGACATGCTGGTCCTCTTGGCTAACTTTCTTTGCAGGTTCGCTCGTCGAGGGTTGGTAGGTATATGAAGCTTCATCATTTTCCGAAGATTGGCATCTTTTTGCTATTGAGTTTTCTTCTTCTTAGAAGGATCCTGCTGGCCAAGTAGTAACCTCGCTATTCAGCTCCGGAAATAAACAGAGGCAAATATATATATATTAAAAGCATGTAAAGGATGGTTGTTACCTGAGGTGAGCTATCGGCCACTCCTACCTCGATTTTTGCCTACAGCTTTCTTCTTTTCCTCCATTGGAAGATCGAGCAATTTGATAAAGCTGTTATCAGGGTTCTTGAGGAATTGACCTTGGTCATCTTTCGCATATTTATCTTCGTCAGGCCAGTTAACTGTCCAGAAGTCATGATCGACGAGATACTCATGCCCCTCATCGAAGTTAATTCGGTGAATAGTCTTTTCCTCATCTACCCATCCTTTCAACCAGGGTCCTTCAACGATGCATGGAAGACTGGAAAAACCGTCCTCGTTGCTATGGCGCACAATAGGAATCTCTTTTGTACTAGTTTCTTCTACATCGCCGAGTAGTCTATCTTCTTTCCTCACAGTTCTCCTAGGCGCAAAGCGAGCAACCCAAGGTTCCTCATTTCGGGTACAGGGTGCAACACTGTACTTTTCAAGGAATTTAGCAACGGTATAGTCCTCGGGTAGGAAGACACCCCACTTGGCGAAGTGAGGATAGTTGGTATTATTTTCTCGCCGAAGAGAGAACTCCATCATTACTCGGATTGCATTGTTGGTAAGTGGCATTGTGTTCGAAATAATGAGTCTGGTTGGTAAATGACACCACACCGGTCCTCACAAATATCAGATTGGACCACACTTGGTAAATGGCTTGGTATATATAGTCTGCCTTAGACTATTCTCCACTGGATTGGATCAAATTGGTCTCCATAAACTGTGTGTGTGCTCAATGAGCCACAATAAATTACTACTTATCCAGAAGAGCAGGACGACTACAACGACTTTGGTCTCAGAAGAGTGATTGAAGGTGTGCGAGCCTTTGCTATGTCATTGGACCATGAGGGTTTGCGACCCCTCACCGATGCCATTAGATGTACATGTGGGTTACCCCTCGCCAACGCTATTGGACCATGAGGGTTTGCCACCCCTCGCTAATGTCATTGGTCTCCGAATATTATACAGTCTTCCTAATATTATCCTCCACTGTGTTAGATCACATTGGTCTCAGAAATCGTATATATGTTCTACGAACCATGACAAATCACTACTTAGCCAAAAGATCAGGACCACTGCAGCGACTTTGGTCTCAAGGGCGTAATTCAGGGTGTACAAACCACGCCGCACCATCAACTAATAGCAACGATGGCGCCAGCCTAGCACTGGCGTCGGAATACCAAAACACAGGTAGCGCCATCTTATGGCTTGCCATAACAATAACAGCGCTGCCACAAAAATAATAACAATAAAAAAAAAAAGACATCGCAGGTTAACCAGCAAACAAATTTTGCTTCAGAAACAGTTAAATTTTCTGCTTCTAGAAGTCGAAAAATTGCTTCCGTTACGGAATGGGTGGGCGTGGGCACAATAGCTCTTGAACCGTGGAGTCACAGATGTAATATGGTACACACATGTGGTGCACGCACACTAGGGTTGTTGGACGAAAAAATAAAATTGGGGGAGTAGAGTTTAAGGGGATTTCGTTTTCTTTGTTTATTCCGCATCCTTCTCTTTGGGTTGTATCTTTTTTTAGGTCTTGAGGTTGAAATTTCATAACTGCTTTCTTCAGGTAGACTCCCGTCTTTCTTTCTTGTTGATTTTGAAACAATTTTGACAAGGGTTTGAAAAAAAAAACAAGCAGGATTGCAGAAGATAAAGGAAGACAATTTCAATTATGCGAACTTCCTGGGCCGATTCTGTTGCGAACTCTGCATCTGAGAATTCAGCTGCTGGTTCTTCTCTGAATAACAATAATTCTTCATCATCTCGATCTTCTTACGTTCCTCCACATCTTCGTAATAGACCTCCTCCTTCAGACAATCCTTCTCCTGCCCTATCATCAGGTTATCCTCCTGCTCCTTCATCTGGATCTGGTTACAGCGGTGTTGCTCCTCCTCCTGTTTCCCGATGGGGTGCTCCTAGGTCTGATTTAGGCCAATCTGGTGGTTACGGTGGTGGCGGTGGCGGACGCATTGGAGGAGGTGGCGGTGGTGGTTGGAATAACAGAAGTGGTGGTTGGGATCGAGGAAGAGATCGAGAGGTTAACCCTTTCGGACCAGATGAAGAAATTGAGGAGACTCCGGAAGAAACTGGAGAGAATACTGGTATTAATTTTGATGCTTACGAAGATATTCCTGTGGAAACCAGTGGTGAAAATGTTCCACCACCTGTTAATACGTTTGCAGATATAGATTTAGGTGAAGCCCTAAATCTTAATATAAAGAGATGCAAATATGTTAAACCTACACCTGTGCAACGACATACTATTCCTATTTCTCTTGCTGGTAGAGATTTGATGGCTTGTGCACAAACTGGCTCTGGGAAAACAGCTGCGTTTTGTTTTCCGATTATTAGTGGTATTATGACTGGACAGGTTGCACAGAGACCAAGAGGTGCTCGGACGGTGTTTCCGCTAGCACTTATTCTCTCGCCAACACGAGAGCTGTCGTGCCAGGTGAATGAATTCTATGTGTTTAAAATCTTTGGGCAGTCTTCTCATTTGTCAAGAAGCATTTATAACTTTTTTGTTTTGTTTTTGTATTTCAATTCTTAGATACACGAGGAAGCCCGTAAATTCTCTTATCAAACTGGTGTTAGGGTTGTTGTTGCTTATGGAGGCGCACCAATCAATCAACAGGTTTGCATTATTATTGTCATTTGTTAACTATTGGTGTAATTTGTTGACTATTGGTGTAATTGATGATTTTGCCGTTACTTTCTTTTTGGTTACCAATTTGGTATATGGATTTCTTTTTGATTTATGTTTGGCTTTATTATGTGAGCAATGTTCTTTAATTGGGGAAAATTGGGTTCCAGTTTTCTTGATAATGAATTAGGAATTTTCGTGCCTTGAATACTTCCTTCAAGGATTATTTAAATGGCTAAATCCAAGTAAGTATGCATGTTACTTGCATGGATCACCAATTTTTGGCGTTGAGTCTTTCTTAGATCTTTTGTTAGGTTTCAATATTGTAGTTGTTGATTAATTGCATTATCAGGAGGTTCATCATCCTTATGAATAAAGATCTTTTGCCTTTTAAATGTGCTCGGCCACTTCTCTGATATAGTTGCGGTATTTGTGTCAGCTGAGGGAGCTGGAGAGAGGTGTTGATATTCTCGTGGCAACCCCAGGGCGATTGGTGGATTTGCTGGAGAGGGCTAGGGTGTCACTACAGATGATCAGGTATTTGGCTCTAGATGAGGCTGACAGAATGTTGGATATGGGTTTTGAGCCACAAATTAGAAAGATCGTTGAACAAATGGACATGCCTCCACGAGGTGCAAGGCAGACCATGCTCTTTAGTGCCACCTTTCCAAGAGAGATACAGGTCAGTCTTATGTGTTATTCCCCTTAGATGTAACTTCTAATCTGATTTGTGCTTGAATCACACCGAGGTCTGAGGTGCTTCACCTATCATAATAATTAGAGTGGAATCGAACTGTGGAAACCTGTCTTTTGAAACCCGTCTTGTATGGTAACAACCTTCTTTTGGGCTTTGCACAGTTCAAAGTTCTAAATTATCTTAAGAAACCTTGATGTGGCTTAAGAAGCTCTTAGAGTTTTCCCAAATGCTTTGGAGATATCATTCTACAGTTGAACTCGCATTATAAATGTTTCCTTCAAAAATCATATTTACATTGCTTATACACTTTGATTATATAATTTATACAAAGTTTAGCTAAGGTCACACATACCATCTCAAATACATCAGGCACTTGTGTAGAGTGACAGATTCTCTGCGAAGGATGACGTTAAATTTGGTTTTAATCTAACGTGTGTAAACAAAAGGCTATTTGTATAAATAATTGCTCTTTTGGCAGTCTTATTCCTTCTTGCTTGTATACTGCACTAGGAATCCATGCCTTTCTGATCACAATACCAACGTAATGTTCATTCGATTTGGGTCATCATCATCGTATTCATTACAAAAGGGACTATTGTCGCTGTTCTTCTTTTACTCTAGAATTGATCAAATCATACCATATCCATGCCTAATGTTTGTATAATAGTGGGTTGAGTGAAATCATGGGGGTCATGTCCCTAGCTGTTGAAGTTACTGATTACTTAATGTTTGCTCGTGACATTCTCGTTGGAAAACCTTTTTCCCCCCTTCTTTAAATTACATTTTTTAAGGCACACTTATCTTTAGGGAAAAGGACCACACTATGCAATGTTCTATGCACCGTAAAGAGAATGCCTTATGTCTTTGAATATTGGTCCTTAAGCCTGAGTAAAAATATTTTCTTTGTACCTACTTTTGATTCATACACTGCTCTGACAATCTTCATAAATTGTACTTGGTTGCCTGTGCAGAGATTGGCCTCTGACTTCCTCTCAAATTACATTTTCCTCGCTGTTGGAAGGGTTGGTTCAAGTACTGATTTGATCGTCCAAAGAGTTGAGTTTGTTCTAGATTCAGACAAGAGGAGCCATCTAATGGATCTTCTTCATGCACAGAAGGCAAATGGAGCTCAGGGAAAGGTAGTAAGTAAAACTCTAAACTTTCAACAGTGTGCTCATTTTTAGAGATCTTCTAATTTTCATTCAACTAGAATCTGCAGCAGGCTTTGGTAGGAAAGTATAATCCGTTTAAAAAGGATATAATTTCAGCTGAAAGTAATTTAAACTACACGTGTCTACCGTTTCTAGTTCTCTATAAAACTTCATTGATCCAGTAGTAGTCATTACTGACATTATCTTTTCTAATGCAATATCTTGTTGTAGTTGCTAGGATAGAAACACATCTTGTGCCAAAAGTTTTGAAGCTATGATATATCTCTCCAGTAGTATTGTTCGATATACGTTTGGAATTTGGAACTAAAACATAAAGTAAAAATTAAAGAAACAACAAAATATATTGCGTTACTCGATGCTGTATAGAGATTTAAGTCAAGGTGATAGTGCATTTCCAGTGTATAGGCAGCATATATCTCCGCTGGTAATTTTGGTGATAATTTCACTGTTATATACGTTGCATTGATTAGTATGCTTGTGGCTTTTGGAGGGTAGCAGGTTCAACTAGAATATTATAGCAAATAATAAAATACATTGGTGTCAGTTCTTGGTAGGAGGATATAAGCTGAAATGCTTGTCACCCTTAACTTCATATTTTTGATGCTTCCGCATTCTGCGTTGTTTGTATTCTAATCTGTCCCTTTTGGTGTGCTGCAGCAAGCTCTGACTTTAGTTTTTGTGGAGACGAAGAAAGGAGCCGATTCGTTGGAACATTGGCTGTGTATGAATGGTTTCCCCGCTACTACGATTCATGGGGACAGAACCCAACAGGTAAATATAGGTGCTTAGGAATACTTTCTTCATCATGCGTGTTGAATTCTTATTTGTATCTGCTACATAGCATTTTAAGTTCATTCTTTTTATAAGTTGCAATTTTACTATGGTATCATAATATTCTATCTACTGTGATGTTCTGTCATTAGAAAAGGAGATTCTAAAAAGCATGTTTTGAAGCTAAAAAAGTTGCAATCATCTCCTTTTGTTCATGTAATCCATGAGTCCGCCCTTGTGAATTCTGCATACAGTACTGAACTGCTCGTCCTGGCCAATCAACTGCCCCTCTCATTAAGGGGTCCAATTTCTGGACCTCTTTTAAGATTGCTGTTCTTTTTGTCATGTCATAATTATGTGCGAAAACAATTCCACCATTTTAAGGCTCCCAAGTACTCTGTCATAATCAAGTTCTTTTGTTTAGTATAGCCTGTACCAGGAAGGTACTTAACCCAACTCCCATCCCTTTGAATTGCATCTTCCTTTTATTGGTCTTCATCTGTTTCTTCTGTCGACTACTCATGTGCTTGTGCATTACACATTCCCTTTAGAGTTTAGAGGGAAAATAAAGAGGAGAGTTAGAGAGTTGCTGTGTTGTTGGGATTTATATCGTATTTAAGACGATGATAAAAGTGTTGTTAAGTTATTGGACTGTTGAGCTCTGTTAGCTTATCGTTTTATTTTAGAAAACATTTTATTGCGTGCACAGCTTGAGTTAAGCTATTTAAAAACTGATTATGATTATACAAAGAGATTCATCTGTTCACAGAAGCCTGTTCTATGTTCCTAGCTTTATCTGGCTTACGGTTATCATCGTTTTCTGCATCAACCATCTAGACCTTTCTTTCTTAATGCTAACTGAGTTGCAATAAACTTTATGATCGTCATCTCCACTCATCACCTAGCTCCCACACATAAGTGGGTACATCAAGATATTAGAAAACAGTACCCTCGTCAACTTCTATTTATTCTATCTCAAGTTTGTTGTCCAGCTTCCTTCTAATTGTTTCACGGATCTTTGCCTAATAGGCAGATTTTTAGATTTTCTATATGGTTTTCTTTGGCAGCTATTGTTTTCATGGTATGTGTGATTTAGGAAAATTCACAACTTTCAGAAAAGTCTATTGTGGATTGCTTTGTGTTGTTTTATCAACATGAGGTTTCAGTTTCTACTCATTGCTCCGTCCCATAATTATTAGTTGAACTTTATTATTTTGGCAGGAAAGGGAACATGCACTGAGGTCTTTCAAAAGTGGGACAACTCCTATATTGGTTGCAACAGATGTTGCAGCGCGTGGTCTTGATATCCCACATGTTGCACATGTTGTCAATTTTGATCTTCCCAACGATATTGATGACTATGTGCACCGAATAGGGCGTACTGGAAGAGCAGGTAAGTCGGGGCTGGCAACTGCATTTTTCAACGAGAACAACTCTTCAATGGCAAGGTCACTGGCAGATCTGATGCAAGAATCTAACCAAGAAGTTCCTGCCTGGCTCTCACGTTACGCGGCTCGGTCTACTTTTGGTGGGGGAAAGAACCGCCGCTCAGGTGCAGGCCGTTTTGGTGGTCGTGACTTCCGAAGGGAATCCTCTTACGGTGGTAGAGGTGGAGGTGGTGGTGCAGATTATCACGGTGGAGGCAACAGTGGTGGTGGATATGGTGCACCTTCCAGTGGGTATGGAGGTGGTGGCGGTTATGGTGGGGGTGGATATGGTGGTGGAGGTGCGAGCAGTGCCTGGGATTAGGGGCAGTCTGCCTAGTGGTGCTATAGTGTTTTCTAAGAATATATAATCTTGGTGCAAGGGAGTGTACTACATTTTTTTTCTTCTCCCTTATCGTGGGTCGATGATGATGACGATGATTTCGTGGTCTTTTCCCTCTATCTATATCTCTCTCTTTTCTCTTCATTTTTCATTATATAAAGTATGTAGTTAAGTCGGGTCTCCCATTGTCTTTCGGAGGGCAAGTGTTTCTTGGATTGTTGATGATGATGGGTGGAGAAGGGTTCTGTTAGGAGGGTGTGGGGAGATAGCACACCAACGTCCCCAATTAAGTAAGGTGAGTGAAAGGTTATTTAGAAGTAACTAATGGTGTTCATTTTTGGGGGTAGTGGTTGTCATGATGATAAATCAAATTACACTAACACATGAGAAAATTTTGTTTCTCCCATTCTCTGTATCATACTATTCCTTTTTCTATAACCATTTTATGTTCATACACTTATAATTTTTGGAAATTTTGATTTAAGAGAGGAATGATTGTTCTATAATATAGGAAGGAAAAAAGTTTGATTTAAGCGAGGAATTGTTCCAGGAAGCGTTAAAATAGTGGTCATGTCGATTTCTCACATTTTAAATTGGACTAGCTTTGGGCCCCGGATATTACTGT
>JAJJMA010080384.1:0-13508 GCA_023529015.1 Papaver nudicaule
ATAAGGCCATTCAAGAACTGATACGTTACATACAGGGTTTTGAATGGCCTTATATCAGAAGAGAAGGACCGTAGAATAGACAAGAACGTGATCAGGTTACCAAGGTTATAGGTTACTCCGATTTCAACCACTAAGGTCTCAATCTCCTACCTGTGCTTCCCAACTCTCAAGAGAAGTCTTTATAGTCGTAGGTAAATCCCAAGAGGAACTGCTACCTAATAGAGGATGACTATACCACAACAAGCATTCACCGAAGTGAAAAGAGTTTTACGATCTCTTCCAAAATGAATCTTCACGTATGCTTGATGCTTGTGGTTTTCGTCCTTAGACACCTCTATTTATAGCACTCAATAAGATAGGTTGCTTTGGAATAAAGCAACTAGTTACTTGTTTCACAAGTTTTGGAAACCCTAACTTGCAAACAAGGTAAACAGAGATTTATCTCAATTGGAAATCATTTATCATTTATCTGCCAAGTGTTTTATTAGCTCATAAACACTTCAAGATTGATATCAACATACCAGAGATAATCTTTATCTTATTGACACATTGAGAACCGTTAGATGGACCACATAAGATATTTTCGTGATAACCAAGTCCAACTAAGAGATAAAGGATTTCAGAGTTTAACTCGAGTGAAAATCCCAAAGAATGTTCACTTGGGACGGTTCGCAAACCGTCCATCTGAATCACAGCCAAAATTATCGATTCTGAGGTTCACGTAGGGTACGCGTACAAAATGACACTTTGGAACTCAGGAGTTTTTCCAAAGTCACTGTTCACGAACGGTTCGGGAACCATCGACATTCAGATTAGGGTTTAACTTGGATCCGCTGGAAGTTCTGGGCTTAACCAGTACTTAGACGTGTTAGACGTCCTCAGCTATAATCCACTGGACTCTTGCTCAAGAGTACTCCTTTAGATTCACCCATATCCAACAAGTGATTTGCAAGCAAACCATTGCAATGGACAAATGGTATCGAATCTATCTCATGCATTCTTGTAAACTTAGTATTCGCGAGGACAAATACCAACATAACACATGGTCATGTAGACAAGAACACGATCTCTATCGCTATTAATATCACTACTAAAGTAGCCGGCTATTTCGAAAGATAGAGTAAGTAGAATAGAAGAATTTCCATAAAATTCATAAATCCTACTAACCTTTTGTCGATGAAGAATAATTGATGTCTTCTTGGTCTTCACAGTCTTCGTCTTCAAGGTCTCTACTACTTAGTCCATATCCCAATTCCGAAATCTAAACTCTAGTAAGCTAAATCAAGAATTGTGTTTTGACACCTAAAACTGACAACCAACTTGACATACCAACGCTAGTGGGTTTGACCGGACAATGCCCTAACAGCTCACAATCTGGTTCATCATGATAAAATGAAACATGTGGATATTGATAGATTTTTCATTAGGGAAAATCTAGAAAACAACATTGTGGAGTTGCCTAAGATTGGAACAGAAGACCAACTAGCTGATATTCTGACCAAAGCAGTTTCTTCTAGAGTATTTTTGAAACTTGTTGACAAACTGGGCATGAGTAATATCTATGCACCGGTTTGAGGGGGAGTGATAAGTTTAGTATATTCCGGAGTTTCTTTGATTAGACAGTTTCCTAAAAAAGGTATTTTAAGGTTTCTTAGTTCTCTATAATTAAATATGTATCTTTCTCTAATTTACTAGCTAAATAATATAATAAATTAATCAATGAAATTATCTCTCTTTATGCCAATCTTAATTTAATGTAGTATGCACAACACATTGCAGTGGTAGATAATTGTGTAAAAAGGAAAAAAATCAAATCCTCTTCTTGGACCACCACGCATACTTTCCAACATACACAACATAAATATCTTAAGTTTTCCTACCGTTGTTGCACAAAAAGTATTCAAGGAACAACACACCATTATTCTTAATGATTAGCGTTTGGATGCCTGGCTAAATTTGGTCTCATTGGTGAGTATTTGGTCTCATTGAATAAGTTAAAATAGGGATCCTTTGAAGTAAAATCAGAAAATCTCTTATAAAAAAAGATTGTTCTACCCTTTCTCCATTAGTTGCTAATTAGGTGATTAAAGTCTAAACAAGATTAATTAGTCTTAATTCTCATATGTAAAAACAAGATTAAAAAATGATCAAACAGTATTAAACATGAGAATCACCCAAGTTTTATTTACCAAATCTTAAATCTGAACAACACACAATCACTCTATATATATAGACACATAAGCCGATTATGTTTGGGTTCTCGAACAATCGGTGTATATTGTTACCCAAACACGCCGATTGTTGTTAATCTACCCAGAAATTTAAACAAATAAATTGGTGTACACATACACATTTATTGGCCGATAGACTTTCAAGGTAAAAGTACTTGAAAATAATCGGTGTAAATTAATGAACATAAAGGCCGATTATGGGTACACAGGAGATTCATATACTTGAGCATTCTTAATCGGTGTATATAAACACCATCATCTAACGATTTTAAAAAATGGATTTTTCATGAAGTCAGTAATCGTTTTTGGAAAGAAATATTATAGAACGATTGTTTACTCTGACAATTTTTGGAGTAAAATTGCCAGACAATCGTTCGATGTATACACTAAGGTAAACTGATTCTGCCATAAAAACTGATAGAATCTAAGTACACAAACCACATTCATTCACATAAACTAGCAACCAAAGTTAACATCCTATACACATACCAAAGAAGTTTAAAGTCGACACAACCAAAGTTAAACAACATAACGAGCGAGTTTTAAGTCAACATAACCAAAGATAAATAAGTCTTTTCAACTATTTAGAGTTTAACCACGACCACCACCACGACCATGACCTCTTCCACCACCGACCTCTACGAGCACTATTGCTACCACCTCGAGCTTTTTTAGCTGGTGGTGTTTCTTGTCTAGCCTCACCACCGCGACCACCACGACCTCTGCCGCCACCACCACCACGTTGTCGTTTAGGTCGTGGTTCTTGTGCAGCCTTATGAGCACCGCTTGTTGTGGCTTCATTCCCACTTGTCTTGCGCTTTGGCATCTCTGGTGGTGCTTCAGATTGTCCAAACAAATCTCCTCGTCTAGTATTCTCCAGGTTCAACAATTGTTCAAGAGCTTTCTTACAGATCCTCTCAGTCCTCTTTTCTGTAAATCCTTTCACAATCTCTGACTGGAGCTCCTTGATCATTTTGCCGACTCGAGGTCTCCGTTTTCAATCATACAACATACACTAAGTACATATATATATAATGATTAAAGTTAATAGGATACAAGCGAATACTTACATATACATCGACGGCTTGTCGTGGATCATCAAGCAACCTTCTTTTGTCAATGCGTATGACACGACGATGGGAAATCCTCTTGAACCGATCCATATAATCATGGTCGACCCAATCATTCGGAAAAAGAAGGACGGTCAAGGTAAACCAAATGCTCACCTCTGTTGTCCCAATCATCGGATGTACAAGGAGGTAAGTGGACAACGTCTATTGCATGAGGATAGCCGAGACTTTTATCTACATCTAAATCACTCAATCCTAGCGCTTTTTCGTTTGGTATATTTTGTAGACCACCATATTGACGAGCCACTCTCATCGTATTGTAGAAAACATATCCGGTAGGGTGAAACAATGGACCGAAATACCTTTGTAAGCGGCTACAAATACTTTTTCCTTCTTCTCTCCTTTTAATGTAAGGATCAAAGACAACATCATCCACAGTCAAGTTGTCCAATCGAGTCCTAATATCAATCAAAGCTTTCTCTGTCCCGAGGGCTTCCCGTTGTACATGTATTTGCTTTCTAGATAGTGAGGACCTTCACCCTTTTCCCAATCAGGGTTCTTCTGCGCCCTTTCGGGAAACTCTGGGAAGTGCAAATATATGAATGCCTACAAGTGAAGCATGGTAGTATAAGATACTAAGTATACTACCACAAATAGGATGACGACAACTGAATGTACATGAATTACCTGAAGTAGAGACATATTCCCTCCAATTTGATCCTTCTCCTCCCTTGAAGCTTTTCTCATCTCATTCAACAAGAATGCAAGACAAACAGTGCCCCATGAGATCTCATTCAACCTATCCAAGTCAGCCATAAACTGCACATAGGTGGCATTCACCCGAGAACCAGATGTGTCGGGGGATATGATACTTCCCAAGATGTGGTTGTTGCAGTGACCCGCTTGTCGTCCAACTCATGAAGCTGCAGAGTCCCCTTGAATTGGTCCCTCAGAGATTTCAAATGGAATAGCTTCTGCCTTTGGTTTCTAGATATCATCTCTTTATCAGTCTTCTCCTTGTCCCAACACCATCTGCCTTTGGTAAAAGCTTAGATAAGCTTCCAGTCAAGGTCCTTGGCAAAGGCGGAGTCCTCGGAGACGCCTTCCACGTCCTTGGGGAAGTCCATGTCCTTGGTAAAGCCGATGCTCCTAACTGATTTGACTTTAATGCTTAAACCTGTAATCTCATGAGCATCATCCGGAGTGATGCTCTTCTCACCAAACATGAAGTGCATAGAATCCGTCTCCGCATAATACCTATCAACGAAGGCAGAAACAAGTGGTTTGTCATATCCAATTTGGGAATTGGCAATGGCAGGATAAAATCCCGACTTCTTGACAATATCGACCACTTGAGGGGCTTCACCGCTAGCTAACCACTTCTCCAATGCCTTTGGATCCTCAGGGAGTGCACCTACACTTTCCAAGGGCCATTCACACATCTTTCCCGTCTCCGATTGGTGTTTGAGAAGACGTATTGCATTTTCGTGATCCTACAAAACATATCAGGGGTCAATAACATGAAATGGAGTTATCGTGGATGAATAAATGAAGAAAAAACAAACTAAATATAAAGGTTTGAGATACTTACAATGGTTTTGTAGACGATATTGGCCCAACTCCTCACATAGCCCATATGACAAACCCTTCATCTTTAGGCAATCCGAGCTCCTCGTCAGCAAACATCTACTCTTTGTTTGGCATGTAACTCGTCATTGGTTTCTTTTCCTTCTTTTGTTGAGTCCCATGTGGTCCACCCTCTTGCTGAGTCCCCTGTTGTCCACCCTCTGGTTGTATTGGTTTTTCAGGCGGTACAATTTGAAGCGGTTGTATTGGTTGTTTAGGTGGTGGATTCTCGGGAGCTTCCCCGCCGCTACGACAGCCAATGCTTCACCCTCTGGTAGTTGTACTTCAGCTGGCTCTTTGTCTTGTGTTTCTTCAACTGCAGGTGTTGTTGTTTAGATATTGGTTGATCGACATTAAGTTGTCTAGCAACTTTACGACTGGCCGCATTGAAAGGTGGACCACCCCCTCAACGGGAACCCAAACTAACAGGTTTGGCGGTAGGATCTACAACAGGATCTTGTCTCTTCTTCTTTACAAGCTCCTTACCCTAGGCCTGGTGTGTGCTGGCCTTCATATTCTCCCTATAACACAAAACAAGAAACAAATTAACAGTTACACAGAGAACAATCGGCTCAAATAACATAAAAGATAAACCGATTTTCAACATATGGAAAAAACGGTGGACCTTTGTGAAAAAATGAACCGATTATAACTTCAGGCTCAAAACAATCGGTTTTCCTTAATGTTTATAACCAACGATTAAGTAGTTACTGGGAAATCAAGATTTGTCAACTAACTTAATCAGCACATAAAATCAAAAACATAAAACGATTGTAAATGGAAGAAATAAACGGTGAACATACATAAACCGATTAAAAATTGTGGCTCAAAACAATCGGTTTATTTACATGGACACAATCAACGATTAAGGCTAAGAAACTTTGGGAATTTTAGCGTTTTCACTTAATGTAATCGGCTTAAATAAGACAACATATATAACGATGAAGAACTACTTTCGGCTTACTAAACACAATATATGATTATGGTGAGACAAGTTCAGAATTCTTTCGTTGATTATTCATATGAAATTGTAACGATTGTGCCCTAGAATTCGAAAACGAAAATTTCAAAATTTTAGAGGGAAAAATAATCGGTTTATCTGCAACTGAATATAGAACGACTGATAATAATCGGTTTAAAATCATAAATACATACAACGATTGTTCTTTCGTTGTAGTTTCAGAAGATGAACACGATGAATAATCGTTGTATATTTACACTAACATAGAACGATTCTGGGAAACAGTTGAGAACTGTCGGGTTAAAAATCTTCAATTTTGAGTGAACAATCAACCAAAACTCAAATGGGTTAGTTGAAATACCTCATTCTCATCACAATTGATTGTTTCTCCTTATCTTTAAGAGCTTGTTTCTCTCTTTTCGAGCTTTCTTCGTAATCGACGTCGACGATGAAACTTCGTAAACTTTTTCTATATTGATTCCTGAATCTTTGTATGTTCTAGGATTCGGTCCTTTGTTAATCTCTCTATCCATCGTGTTTTATACAAATTAATCGCATTTTTTTTTTTAAATCGTCGATTAATTGACGATGTTTTGGTATGTTTTGGTTTTGAAAATGAATATATTAGAGGAAGAATAGGAAGAAGGAGAGAATCGGTTGATGTTTTGTTAGAAATGAAATTTGGTTTAAGTTTTGGGTTTTAATGAGAGAAGTTATTGTGGGGGCAGATGAATATTTTCGCCACTTTTTAGTTGTCCCATAACCACCTCCAATGAATGGGTTTAAAATTACATTGGTCAAATACTCACCAATGGAACCAAATTTAGCCAGGTTTGGATGGGAAATGGCATTATAATCAATTAGAATCCAAAAAATGTTAATTGTTGAGTGGAAAACATAATCCTAGAATCTAGATCCACCCTATATGTTGACCGAAAATCAATTAAGTTTTTTTTAATAAATCTTCACTTTGCCTAGGAAGAAGAAAGATTTAAGGAATATCATTTTCGGATTGAATAGTACCAAAAAAAAAACAAAAACAAAAATTTTCTGACTTTAATCGGATCAATTCCTTCTATTTTAGGATAATACCGTTTCTACTTGGACGTTTTCTAACTCAGACCCTTCAAATATGTTGGAAACTTCACACTGAGCTGATGATTATCAAACACAGAGTAAAATAAAACTATAAGTTTACTTGTAAACTACAGCAAGACTTCGACAACTCCCGCGTTGGGTAGTCTGAAAAATTCCAAAATTTGGACTATATATTAGAACCACAAAGGGGAGAAATATGATCAACTCAAGAGAAGAATTTGGATTAAAGAGAGGATAAAATGAGTTATGGAGTTCTCATTTTTGTTTTTGGAGCACTTGTGTTACCAATGATTGTTATTGGTATAGTTGTTTGCTTCCGTGAGCAGGAGATACCCACTACTACTAGTAGAGATGACGGGATGATTGTGATGGTGGGTGCAGGTGCCACAGTTGTAGCCGCTTCTGGGGGTGCTGGGGGTGAATCGGGTGATGGCGGGGGTGGTTGTGGTGGGTGTGGCGGTTGCGGCGGATGAGACTGAAGGATTTCCATGATGTGTGGTGTGGTTATAGAAGAGTGATGATGTGTGTTTATAAAAGACTAGTGGGGAGTTGCTCATGTATAGTTAGCTTTATGTATTGAACAAAAATTAAAAAGTACTCCATGTAAGCCATTGCGATGAAGAATAAATTTTCTAACTTTATTTTATATAATCCCTGAGTCTCACATTAATTGAGTTGTCTTAACTAAGAGAGAGAATTATTTTTACTGTTCTTTACAAAGGTGATAAACTCACAAACAAAACCACCGAAATTTAATCCTGTCGCTAAATGATTTTTTGACTGATACATTGGGATCAGTAGCGGGTTAAATTTAATCCTGTCGCTAAATGATTTTATGACTGATGCATTGGGATCAGTAGCGGGTTTGATGAGAAAGCTCTCACCGTTGGATCTATTTTTGTGACTTTCTTTGTGACTTTATTATGTGAATAAATCATTTATGTTTATAAATGGCATCTCTCAAAATATTGCACGTATATTTGTAAAATTTATATCGTTCAAAAATATTTTAAAACATCTACGTAGTGAATAAAAACGAAGAACTAAGAAATTATACATATTTCTTATACCAAAATTTTATGATAACAATCAATCAAAAGGGTAATTTTAAAACAAATCAAATATCCTTCTTGGACCACCACACATACTTTCCAACATACACAAAAAAAAAAAAAAAAAACAAGGAACTAAGGGCAAGCACTATGGTGCCAATTATTTGTGTTTTTTACCCGAATATTAGGTCCAAAAAAAGTAGAAAAAAATGCAACCACTGTGGTTAGTTAAAAAAAACTTTTTTGGGGGTCGGCCATTAAATGACCGCCTATATCCGATATTTATTTGTTACAAAGTAAATCCCGAAATTTTAGGGAAAAACAATGTATTTGGTAAGAGAAAAACTAAAACCCTACGTAATATTAGGTGGCCATTGAAAGGCCGCAGGGCTGACACTGAGTGTACGCCCCTTAAAACGACATAAAACTTGTAGCACATGTGAGCCAACTTTTATGTTGTCTCAGAGCTTTTACATACATTTTAGGTCTTTTGATCTACTATTCATCTAAAAAGGGCTTCATAGAGCTTGCTCTAAGTAAAGAAATGAAGCTATTTTTACAAAAGCAAATCGAAGAGCAACAACACACCCTTATTCTCAATGAGAAGAAAAACACCTGGATAAGTGGAATGAGTATGATTAATGTTTGGATGGGAAATGGCATTAGGCTTAGTCTTATGGGGCAAGATTGAGCTACTACTTCCACCAAAAGCGTCGTCTATTCTCCTAATTCTACTTATCTCTCCTAGCAGTTGGTAGTAATTCAAGTAGTAGCAAGATTGAAGCGCTGAACCATTTAGGGCTGAAAAGGTGAAAAAACTTCGAACCATTCAGCGCTACATTTTTATCCGTTAAATTAATTGTCATATTTTAATCTAATGGCTGAGATTTCTGAGCACTGAATGGTTTAGAGCATCTCCAATGCTAGGGGTGGGGGTGAGGGTCAAAATACTACCTTTTTGATTGGGGTCATCCCTATATGGAAAATACAAACAAAAACATGACTTTTTTACCTAAAGTTCATCTCCAATGCTTAGGATCTTACCCTCTATTAAAAAACAAAAAGAAGTAGTAATAGTTTTGATTTTCAATTCAAATCTAATGATGATGTGGAGATAAAGTTGGGGGTCATGGAGAAGGTTATATTTTGACCTTCTCCTTCACCCCCACCTACAGGGGCGAGTGCAGCATAGGGCAAGCGGGGGCTACTGCCCCCACTTGCCCAATTTTTTTAAAGGAGTATTTGTCCATTTTTTAAGAAAAAACCCCTAAAATTGATAATTTATTCATATTTTGCCCCTACTAATTTTTTTTTTTGATTTTTGCCCCCTGTGATCTTGAATCCTGGCATCGCCCCTGCCCACCTAGTCATGTCACCATTGACCCCCACCTTCACCCTTGCATTGGAGATGAAAAAGTGGTGTAAAAGGTCATAAATCCTATGTGGCACATTTTTTTTTGACCCCCACCCCTAGCATTGGAGATGCTCTTAGCATCTAGTTGTCCAATCTCGCCAAACCATAAAAACTTTTCCTACCTATCGGCTGACGTAGATGTCCAATCTAATATACTAGATTGGACACCATAAAACTAAGCCTTATGATCGATTATAATCCAAAAACTGTTACTTGTTGACCGAAAATCAATAAGTTACGGCAGAGTCAACTTTCCCATGTTGAAAGTGACTCTGTCCGGCAATTTACAAGATTTAGGCATATGAAAACTACCACCTACACTGTCCTTTGGACATCACAAAATTGGTCCAAAGGACCAATTTTGTTAGTTTCTTTACCTATAAGACATCTAAAGTTACAATTTGTTTTATAAGACATCAAATAAAAAGATTCTATTTATATAGACAGATTCTAAAAAGATGCTTTACATTATTGTTTTTAAAGACATGTACAGTCAGCTTTATATTGGGATTTATCTATAATGCCCTTAAACCAATACCTCACCACCACCACCATCTACCATTACAATATATAACAAACAACCATCACCACCTCATTTCCAACCAGCACCACCACCACCGCCGCCACCTCCGTTACCAACTATAACTTCCGACCACCACCATCATTCCATTTCCAACCAATAACTCACCACCACCACTATCTACCATTACAATATATTACAAACGACCATCACCACCTCATTTTCAACTAGCACCACCACCACCGCCGTCATCCACCGTTACCAACTATAACTTCCGACCACCACCACCACTCCATTTCCGACCACCACTACCACCACCATTTCCAACCAGCACCACCACCACTCACCGTTACCAACTATAACTTCCGACCACCACCAGCACCATACACCACCAACTACACTGATAATACTCAGCTACCAGTGGTTACATCATTGATAAAGAAGAAGAAGAAGAAGAAGAAGAAGAAGAAGAAGCAAAAAAACATCATAAAACACTAATACAATCCAGGTACAAGTGGTGTCAACACTGATAGTACCCAGGTATCAGTGGTTACATCATTGGTTACATCATTGACAAAGCAAGAAGAATCCATCAAAAGCAACAACACTGATATAACTCAGGTACAGGTGTTGTAAACACTGATAAAACCCAGGTACAAGTGGTGCCGATGCTAGAATTATGGTTAAAATCAATTTCCAACCAAAAATTAATCTAGGGCAAACAATTTCAGGTACAATTGCGGTCAACACTGATAATACCCAGGTACAAGTGGTGTCAATGCTAAAATTAGGGGTAAAATCAATTTCAAACCCAAAATTAAAATCTAGGGCAAACAATTAACAAATCAAGCAATTGATCGAATACTCCTACCTTTTTATTGAACATATATCGTTGGTGTTGGTAATGGTGATTGACAATTTCAATCGGGAGGAAGTGATGACGGTGGTGGTGGTGGAGGAAGAGATATCACGATGTTGGAGATGGCGGAGGAAGAGATGACGGTGTTGGAGATGGCGGAGGAAGAGATATCTCGCTGATTTTTTGTGGTGGTGGTGTTGATGCTGCTTCGATGGTGTCGCTGGTGTCGTTGTTGATGGTGTCGTTATTTGTTGGTGGTTTAGTTGTCGGCGGTGGTGGTGCATAAGAAGAAGGTAAATGTTTTGTTCTGGTTACAATTTGTTTCACCGAGTTTTCTTTGTTTCATTCCCTCTCCCTCTCCATACTAAGCTCTCTTCTTCTTCTTTAATCTTTTTCTGTGACTCATTTGAGTTGCAAAGAATGGCAGCAGCTTCGGTTTCACCGACACCACTTCTGAAAGATGAGTTAGATATCGTGATATCTACTATCCGAAACCTTGATTTTCTTGAGATGTGGAGGCCATTTCTCCAGCCATATCATTTGATTATCGTTCAAGATGGTGATCCAAACAAGGAAATCAAAGTCCCTGAAGGCTTTGATTACGAACTTTACAACAGAAATGACATTAACACCCGTGGAGGAGTTTATTGTTACCATTTGAAGGTGAAGAAGCTAACGGTGGTCGAGAAGGAGAAGATATCGAAGAAATTGATGGTGGTGCTTCTGTTGACGATGAAAAAATTGATAGAAACGAAGAAATGAAACCCATGAAATTTAGATCTGACTTTCCCTTTGTGTGGGTATAGTGGATTTACTCGGGGTATAATTGTCCACCTATATATGACGTGGCTGATGTCTTTTAAAATAATATGTAGTTTTTGCGGTCCGCTAGGACCAGGTCCATATAATCAACTTTCTCAATGTCGGTTGGATTCGTTATAGGGAAAGCCAAAAAGTCGGGAGGAAAACTGACTATTGGTCAATGGGTTTTTACTATTGGTCAAACTATGTTTCATGTAGCCAGATGGGTTGTTGTGTTAGAGGGATGTCGCATGCATTGCTTCTGTTTGTTTAGTGCTTGTACTAAACTGTGTATTTGGATAAGTTAGTGCTTGTACTAAACTGTGTACTTGGATAAGTTTTTTCTTAATAAATCTTCACTTTTACCGAGGAAAAGAAAGGTTTAAGGATTCCATCATATTTAATCCCGAAAAAGTCCCATTCCTCACATAAAAGAGGTCCCACCTATTGCCACCCCAAAAAAACAAAAACAAAAATTTTCTGACTTTGATCAGATCAATTCCTTCTATTTTGGGAGAATACCGTTTCAACTTGAGACGTTTTCTAACTCAGTCCCTTCAAATATGTTAGAAACTTCACACTGAGCTGATAATTATCAAACATAAATTAAGTCCAATAAAACTATAAAGACTTCCACAACTCCCGCATTGGGTAGTCTAAAAAATTCCAGAATTTGGTAGTATATCAAAACCACAAAGGTGAGAAATAAGATCAACTCAAGAGAAGAATTTGGATTAAAGAGAGGATAATAAAATGGTATGGGTCATATAGCAGGTATCATTTTTATAGTTATGTTTGTAGCACTTGTGATAGTTATTGGTGTATTTGTTTGCTTCCGTGAGCAGGAGGAGATACCCACTACTACTAGTAGAGATGGCGGGATGATTGTGATGGTGGGTGCAGGAGCCACAGTTGTAGCTGCTTCTGGTGGTGCTGGGGGTGAATCGGGTGATGGTGGGGGTGGGTGTTGTGGGTGTGGCGGTTGTGGTGGGGTTGGGTGTGGCGGGTGTATAGTTAGCTTAATGTACTGTACAAAAGTTAAAAAATGTAAGCCTTCGCGGTGAAGAATAAATTTTCTAACTTTATTTTTATTTTCATATATTAATCGATAATTAATCTCGTTTTGTAAATGAAAGAATTACTCTGTCCACTAGTTAGAGAATGTCATAATTTTGGTACTTACGAGTAACATTGCTTGGCTTTTTTTTTTATATATAAGAAAAGAACGGATACCTGGTTAGTTAAAGATCTAACGGGCACAAACCCGATCCATGTCTGGACCCGTAGGTCGGTTCAGACCGGAACTCGTTTAAATTAGACTAGAACCAGCTTCAATTTCAGCCGGAGCTATTGAAATTGGTTCAAAAACCGAACGCTCTAAAACTGGAGCTAAATTGGTGTTCATTAAAACTGGAAATAAAAGCGGAATTGTAATGTTTTGAACAACAAAGATGAAATTGGTAACTAAATCTTGCTTCCAATGGTGATTGATGTTGTTTTCCGAGCATAGGAAGGCCAATTTAGTCGGAATTTTGTTCGAATGATCATCCAAAATGTTAATAGATCCCACTTCGAAGCTCTTGATCTTGCTGCTGCTGGTGCTGCTTTTGATTCTCTGGGTGAAATTTTCTTTTTCAGCTAGGGCTAACATTCTTATGAGAGATTGAAGCGTTTTGTTGGAGTTCCCTTCAAAATCCAATCTTTTCATACCAGTTTTGTGTGGGTATAAAATCTGCATAGGTGCATCATGTTCTATAGCCCTCAGATCTCATACTCACACACACAGTAACTTAAACATTATATAAGGTGCGATGACCTCAAGAACAATGCCGAAGACATGTAAAAAGACATTAATCAAAGGACTAAACGTATCAAG
>JAJJMA010080393.1:0-31192 GCA_023529015.1 Papaver nudicaule
TCGCAATTCAGTTGAAGTAGTGCATGGAAGTGAACCACTACACTGCATACTATTTTTTGTCCTACTTTTTGCTTTCATCTCTTCTTTTTTTATGTCACCTTGACGACAAACTCATTAAGGAGCGTTAGTGTTTTGTTTGTATTTTTATATGTTTGAATTGTATAAGAGCGTTATCTCAACAAAAAAAGGACAACAAATAGAGACGGCATTTACCATCTAGTTTGTCAAGACACTATTTCGCGATAGGTAGCAAACCCGTATATCACTTTCTATTAACCCATACATAAAGAGATTAACTGGGAAAACATTTCCTATTATTTTGTGATTTTTTAACATTGTTCCGAACTTCTGCATAGAAGAGTTTGGAATTTTTGTGATCTTTTTTGTTGGATTCATGGATTGACATCGTCAATGATTCACTGGGTACTAACTCGTCCATCGTCATTCAATGATTCACTGAACGATCGAAAAAAAGCTGTCTCGGATGCAGTTTGGAAAAAGTTTACGAGACTGAAGCTCGATTCCAAAACTTTAATCAATAGATTAAACAGGGTATGATTGTCATTTGAGAACTTAGTTTTAAAAGGAACTGTAGTATTTTTTGCACAATAGAAACCCAGTAAAAAAAAAAATAGAAACCCAGTCAAACAAACCTAAACAGCGGATAATTTATTTTATCCTACTCCATACGTCAACACAGTGATAGTAACACGGATTAAAATCCTCCGTCCCTTCTCCCGTGTCTCCACCCCCCTGTTTGCCACGTAGCCCATTTATTTCCTCTCACCTCCACCCAAAACCAAGTTATTTGGTTTCACCCCCTCCCCATGTGAGTGGTACAGGGGGAGACAGACGATTCGAAGTATAGTAACACCAGATGAAAACCTACATTAGTGGGAGGTGGGGACCACCGTAAGAGATGCTGTGTTACTATGTTAACAAGGAAACTTTAGAGCACGACAAAATACGAGAGGATTAATCAATATTATGCACATAGCAGTCTTTTTTTTTATTACTTCCTCTGTCACAGTTTAACTGTCCTCATTATTATTTTTATTTGTCTCAAAAATGTAACCAGCTTCTAATTATATTTGTATTTTTCCAACAAACTCGCAGATATACCGTTAAAAAATATCTAGATAAAGTGAAAACAAATTCATAAATATATTTATTCTTATTACAAAATTTATTTATTTTTCCTTTTATAGTTATCAAAAATAAAGTCATATATTTTCTCTTTATTATTTCCTACCTAAAAATAGAAATTCATTTATTCTCTTTATATTTAATATGGGTATACTCGATTTTTTTTTACTTAGTCAAAGCGGTCAATTAAATTGAGCCGGAGGGAGTATTTTTTTGCAACCACTGTAGCAAGCTTTTTTTGATTGCTCGACTTGGCCACTTGGGGGACTACGTGCCTAGTACTAGTAGGTAAGAATTTTTGTGGCAGACGTGCTAAGCGCAATCATAATTTCCATAAATTGCTTATGATGGCCATCCATCCAGACAGTAAGTATATCTTTGATTAAGCTTTCTTCTAAATTTAGATTTTGTTGTCATGGCTCAGATGTCTATGATACACTAGGCGATATATCCTAAATAAATTTAAACACTAAAGTTGAGGCGTTATACGAAGTTGCTAGTAGGCATTCATACTGTGAGCATGAGTTCTTTCTTCATTAAGGGCCTGTTTGGTCAACAGATAGATGTGTTTTAGGCTGGGCCGAGCAAAATAACCGAAACCGCGGATTTGACCCGCACCCGTCCGCAAATTTGCGGGTAAAAACCAAATCGCAAGGGCTATAAGCCGGACACGGTTGGATTTTCCAATCCGCACCATTTGGCGGACCGGACGCGGTTTAACTTTTGAATCCGCGGATTTACCCGCAACCGTAGGTAGTATGGTAATTATGTTGATAACCTAGGGATAGTTAAGGAAATGTAGCATATAAAAAAATATCTCGACCTAAATGAGTTTCATTCTTAAATTTTTCTTCTTTTTCTTTCTTCTCGACCTAACCTACTGTTAAGTTAAGACTCTTTTGTTTGTGTTTTAGTTAAGACTCATATAAGACTAAGACTTTTTTTTTGTTAAACTTAATGTAAGTTATTATTTTATTTTTATTTTCATATATGTCTGAAATCCGCGAATAATCAGCAACCAAACCGTATAATCCGCAAATCCGCGGATGTCAAATCCGTGGATGAATGGGCCGGACACGGTTTGATTTTATAATCCGCACCATTTGGCGGTTTGGACGCGGGTGACCCCTAATCCGCATCCGTCCGTCCGTTGCACAACCCAAGTTTTAGGAGTTTTTAGAAGTCATAACTTAAATATTCTTTGCTTCACAAGTAAAAAAGAACCCCTTATGATAAATCAAATAAACATTCAATCTAGCTCTGTGAATCGGGCGACTCCGATTCACCTCCCCTGCAACTGAGCCTCTGATCCACCTAAAATACTCCCTGTTCCTGCTTGCATGTCTTCAATCCCAGGTTTATTCAACAAATTATTGTGGTATACTTCTTCTTTCAAGGATTTCGTGTACCCATTGGCGGGTTCTTCCCATTCTCACAGCATGGCCTTCAGACGTGTTGGATGGTCTGTAAATTTAATTGAATATCATGTGTGGTGTTTTGATCTTTCTTAATTGCAAGTCCTTCTTACCTTTCTAGTTATCTTTTTTTTTTTTGAAAATCAAAGAACCATTTCATTAATTGAAATTCGAGGTTACATTGAGTTGAAGATCGAAAATAAGAGAATACAAAGAACCATAAACATACAGTAGAAGTACAATACCGAGAAATCCGACAAGAGAAAGAGAAGGATTAACGAAGTAAGACAAATACAAGTATGAATAAGATCCAATTGAATCGGAGGAAGAATGGTTATACTCGGAAATATATTCCAACCATTTTGTTTGTTTTTCTTCTATAAAAAGATAGTCTCCCAAAATAGGAGTGATTTGCTCAAATCTCTTGTAACTAGTGATGAAACTTCCGTCGTCAAATAAATCACCGATGAAGATCCCGTCGCCGAATAGATAGATGATGAAGATTCCGATGTAGATTCCGTCGTCGGAGACAACTATGATGAAGTTTTCGTCGTTGGAGTACATCCCTAGTGATCTTAAAACCCAAAACAACCAAGAACCGCCATTAGAACGTACAAAAACCTCCTTGAAGGAGTAGATAAAACCACCTTGAAGGTGTAGATAAACCTCCTTGAAGGAGTAGAAAAACCTTACCAAATGGTAAGTAAAAGACATCGAAATAACCTAAACTAAGCAACTAATCGATGAAAACAAAGAAAATGAGTTGTGACCTGCTCAGATCCGGTCTTAAATAACCAGATCTGAGCAGTGAAGATGGAACTTTAGATGGGTTTTTTTGAAGAAGAAGGGAGAGCTAGAGAGGAGAGAGAGTAAGAATTTTATAGTTATCAATCAGCTTTCATAGCCATCCCTTCTCATGGTCTGAGTCTTGTTGGCAAATTTTTTGTCTACAACCTGTTTGGCTAAATGTCCATGAGACAGTTCCTCTCTGTACCTGCATTATGAATTTCTTGGCCTGGAATTGTCAGGGAGCTGCTACGGCTCTAACCAAAATCAGACAACATTTCAACACTCACAAACCAGATATCCTTTTTTTTTTTCGGAAACCATTTCTGGTGAGCGTTTCATGCTCAGGCTTAAAAATCTTCTGAGGTTTGATAACGTCTTTGTTTGTGGTTCCTTGCATAGGCCGTAGCGGAGGACTTTGCCTGTTTTGGAATAACAACCTCACAATCAAAGTCATTACTCATAACCAGAGTATGATACATGCAATGGTTCTACCACATTCTCAACAGGAACCATGGCTCTTTACAGGCATTTTTGCTCCTCCTCAACAAGCTGCTAGATGGGATTTCTGGAGAAGCTTTTACACATTGGTACCAGAACCAAATCTGCCTTGGGTACTACTTGGAGATTTTAATGAGATCATAACACAAGGGGAGAAAAATGGTGGCAGACCTTTTGCTTAAACCAAGCTGGATATTTTCTTAGATTCATTGATGAGTTTGGGTTACTTGACTTGGGATTCAAAGGGATTCCCTTAACTTGGTCCAACAGACAGCAAGGCGCAGAAGCTATATTGGAACGGCTGGATAGAGGTCTCTCTAATAGTCTTTGGCTCAATAAAAACCCACATGCCCTTCTCACTCACTTACCAAGAGTAGCCTCAGACCATGCACCGTTACTTCTGGAGGAAAAAGCCATTCTAAAACCAAGGAAACACAGATTCAAAATTGAACACCTCTGGTTCCTGCACCCCCAACTTCCATCAGTGGTCACATCTTCTTGGTGTCAAGATCAGAACCAAGACTCGGGGCTTGAAATCATCCTCAAATCTCAGCATACGGCTACGACTCTGTTGGCATGGGATAGAGCTACATTTGGTCATCTGCCCTCACTTATTAAAGGTGCCGAAATTCAAATACAGAAAGCACAGCAAAAATGTGCTTATCTACAAGGTGAGGATTTATTTTATTGGCTTCAAAAAGAGGAGGAGTTCAGGAATACCTACACTTTTCTCTTCCAATGCTATGCGGAGTTCTGGAGACAGCGGTCGAGAATCCAATGGCTTCAAGAGGGAGATTTAAACACAACCTTCTTCCACACGAAGGCCACAATTCACCGAAGCTCTAATTACATTAGAGCTCTTCAATCAGATACGGGGGCTTGGATTCAGGATCCAGATCAAGGGGTTGCAAAACTGCTGGAAGATCATTTCCAGGCCCAGTACAATGCTCCGGCTACCACCATTGACGATTTTCTTTTTGATTGTGTTAGAAACCGTATTTCCTCGGGCCAAGCAAACAGACTCATGAGACAGGTGACTGAGCAAGAAATTAAGGAGGCGATTTTTTCAATTGGCACAGACAAGGCACCGGGACCTGATGGGTTTACAAATGCATAGTTTTAGTGTGATTGGGGATGGACAATCCACCCCTATCAACACTAAATGGATACCCAATATGACGACATACCAAGCTAGTTTGCTCTCGCATTCTCTAGCCAACAGTGTTGCAACCCTGATGCTACCATTTGCCAACAACTGGGAACACCAACAGTTGTTCCAGATGTTCCCAGTCACAACAGCACAACATATTATTGCCATTCACTTGCCTTCTGTTCCACATCAGGACTATTCTGTATGGCCTTTTGCAAAGTCTGGACATTACACGGTGAAGTCTGGACATTACACGGTGAAGTCTGGCTATTTGCAACTCCTTTTGTCGCAGAATCAGAATTCCGCAGACCCTTCAGTTGGCTCTCCTGATCTTCTTCGAAATATGGAGATTTGGAAATTCAACTGCCCTAAGAAAATGATGCTTTTCTTATGGAAAGCCAGGTTTGAAGGACTTCCTACAATGGATCTACTTCACTCGAGAAACATCACAACATCAGGACTTTGTTCCACTTGTAATGATTTTCGAGAAACTACTTCACATCTGTTGTTCTTAATTATGCAGTTTAGCAAGGGTGATTTGGAGACTTATTTGGTCTTTCATCATCTCTGCTGGTCTGGATACAGGAATGGCTTCTCGACATTTGCCACACTCCACCAACGCCCTGTTGGATATACTCATTGACAACAAACATCCTCATAATATTCAAGCATTGTTGATCTACACGGCTTGGAACATTTGGCTTGCGAGGAATAGAAGAATCTACAACAATATATTCCAGACTCCACAACAAGTTTACCAGCTGATTATTGTGATATGGAAGGAATATGAATGGGCCAAAGTTCATGTAGCTCCTTTCGTACCTGGCGGACCTGCTCAATTGAGTTGCAATACTTCTTCCCTCCAACAGGTTACAATTCAGGTGTCTTGGATTCCCCCGCAACATAACTGGATAAAAATAAACATGGATGGAGCCTCAAAGGGAAACCCAGGCGCGGCAGGGGCAGGCATTATTGCAAGAACGGAGAATGGAGAAATTATTCAGGCATTAGCAGCATCCTTGGGTTTTACAGCATCACTAATTGCAGAAACATGGGCTTTTTAACTCGCGGCAAGAATGGCAGCTAAGTTTCAGTGGAGATGTGTCTGGATGGAGGATTCAAAGTCTCTTCTACAACTTCTAAACAATGACGAGGAACTTCCATGGTGCATAAGACAAATGGTTCTAGAAATCAAGCATTTGGTTAGCCTAATACCGGAACTCAAAATCACACATGCTTACAGCGAAGCGAACAGAGCGGCAGACGAACTAGCAAATGAGGTTGTTAGAAGACAGATCATAAACCCGACAACACCGAACACTTGCATATGGGACTCAGTTACTCCAGATTTTCTATCTAACATTGTACAAAATGATAAAAACGGAGTCCCAACTCCAAGAATCATTCGGGTTTGTAACAATTCCTCCTAATTAATATAAATGCTGGTTTTCAAATAAAAAAAGAAAGAGAAAAGAACCCTCTTGTTCCTAAAAGTGATTCTCAAATTGAGCCCACAAAATCACCTCAATTTTAAAAAAAAAAAAAATCATACTCAAAGCAAAAAAGCTTGAATGCACGCTAAGTGATCGCGCGCATGGCGCGATCACCATGAACAGTACCCCAATTGGGGCGGACAAATGCTAATTGGGGCCGCCCCCTCCTAATCTGGGGCCTCCATTTGTCCGCCCCAATTGGCACTGTTCATGGTGCTCGCGCCCAATGCGAGCACTTAGCGTGCACCCTATCACGATTGTACTCAAAGACATTAAAGCCCATCTCATGCTTGTCGACCTGGTTTTTGTTTGTTATTATAAAACTCGATGATAATATGCAAGAAGAAATGCATCAACTTTTACAGGTACATTTCTTATATTTTATTGACACCTGCAAGCGTGAATATACACATTGATACTGACGTATGTGGGTGTGCACTATGTCAATTAGTCTGTCACAACTCATTACACAAAACTAAGATGCAGGGCTGTATTGTGCTAGATCGCATGTTGTGTCGTGTGGTGTTGTGCTCAAATTATAACATGTTATATTGTGTCATAAACATTCTAGCACAACACGTCTTGCATTCTATTCTACTCCATTAGACATGTTTTTTTTCCCTTTTATAAAAGGGTAGAAAACCCGCAATGGGCATGGCCTAAGTAGGTAACCATGAAAATTCCCTTTGATGGCGCGCTTGTTAAAAGCAAGCAGTGGAAAACTCGAGTTCGGCATTTAAACTACCTTTCCAAGTATCACAACTCGAGTTAGGAAACAATCTCCCAGACCCTATTAAGCCATATTAATTGTGAATGGGCTTGAACAATGTATCACAACTCCTGCTCCACGGCAATACTAATTTCTTATAATTGAAAAAAAAAAAAAAGGCATTTAAGCTAGAACTGAGTTAAGATTTGCAAAGGGTAAGGATATGTGGTACATGTCAGATAAAACTAAAACAAACGAGTGGCAGCGGTGCTATTCTCCTCCCAAAACATCACCTCCCAAAAATCCCACTCTATCGAAACCCCATATCTCACAAAGTATGAACCCCACCCTGAACTTGAATCTGAAATATGAACCATTGAATTTGAGATGTAGGGTTGAGATGATTTGTGAGGTGTTTGGGAGAAGAATTCTTGGGAGGAGAGTAACATTTCTGATAACAAATTGAATGAAACAAGTTTCCTTGTATAAAAGAACACACCAGTTGTATAAATCAAATTAATCACTTGGTTCAGAACTTGAAATAGGTTTGAATAAATTTCTAAGATAACAAGTTGTCCTTTTTTTAAGAAGTTTGACTCGCATGATTTGGTTTGGCGACCAATGAGGGCACAACACAAGTGCCAGTTCAAACAGTTGTACAAACCATAAATTATGCCATGTACACCTTGGACTAGGTAACAGGCGATTCCTTCATACTGTACTACTCTTAATTTGAAGGATTGTACTGCAATGCTAAAGATATTCAAAAATAGTAAATTAAAAAATATTCAAGTGTGAGGGAGAGTGCACAACAAATTAAAACATAGTAATCGCTTCATCAATCAATATCGAAAACCTGTGTGTCATATATGACAGTAGATGTCAACACTCAAGTTGCACAAAAGAATACAAGGGGAATCTGACGAAGCCTTGAATGATCTGCAGCCGTTTCGAATAACATTCCCAGACTAGTTAATACTACCTCCGTTCCAATTTACTTGAGGGTTTTGGTTTTGATACACTTGCTTTACACTTGCTAAAATTAGTATTTTTTCACAATTTTTTTAACAACACCCAAGCATTATATCTTCTATGTTACATTTCCAAACTCAAATGCATTGATTTTATTAAAACAATTGTGAAAAAATACCAATTGTGGCAAGTGTAAAGCAAGTGTATCAAAACTAAAACCCTCAAATAAATTGGAACGGAGGGAGTATTAGATTATATCTCCACGACAGATGAAGCCTTGAATGAGCAAGGTGGATCATATCTGGGGAAGCTGGCGATTTGTTGAGTGGTCGACTTGTAATCATGTCGTGTGCACGATTACAGTCGACGCATATCAATGCATCTCTGAGAGTGCTAAGCATGTCGTGTGCTTAGGCCTTGGGGTAAATGACCAAGATGTACTAGGGGAATCTCCACATTGTCAGATTAGTAGTGGAGAAAATGCCTCGTAAATTATTGAGAAAAATGTAAACGGGCCAGATTCGTATGGAACTTTGAATGGGCTATTTAAAACTGTAAAGACAAAGACCAACAACAACAGAAAAATTCGGTTGGGAATTGGGATTCAGATTCATGTTAGGAATAAGGTTGTAGATTCCTGTAGTATTCTGTTGTTGTTGTTTTTCTTTTCTTTTTCTTTTTTTTTTACTACTGAGAGGGAAGATTTTATTCATGCAAATATAAATTTACACGAAGTAAATAAAAAGTGCACAAATAAAATAAGTGAAAGGAGAATAACTAAAATAAAACTACCATAATCTAAAAAGAAAAAACTACAAGTCCAAGAATTGAAAAAACACTTCCAATGCTTCGGGCTTCGCTTTACCGGGATTGCACCAATGACACCCTTATATACCAGTAGCCCAGCAAATCCTCATGGATGGGCCTCAGATATTATCAAGTCCAGCATTATCATTTTCATCATCATCATAAAACGAAGGCCGGATGTCTTCAACCAAATTATTTACGTACCTATAACACCATGAAACGAAGACCGGATGTCTTTAACCGTTGCACAACACACCCCGTAAAATAAAATCCCAAGTTTTAATACTCAATTACCTTCACAAAATCTAAGAAGACCGGTGTTTGGGAGCGAATAAATTCACACCCGAAACACGATTGATTGATGATGATATATTGATGATGTTTTTACCCTCCACTTGATGAATAGATGGGGAGGAACCTGCAAAACAAACAAAAAGGGCTCCGACGCCCAAGTATGTATGAGATTTAGGTGCAGGAGTTTTTGGGATTGGATGATCATACCTTTTGGGGATTAAATCCCCTGTATATTTATATAGAGTAAAGACTTGGCCAGAAAGACATCTAGAAACTTCTAGAGTATTCTTTGGGCCTATTAGAGGGCTTTGGGCAATTTATATAGGGTACACACATCGCCCCCTCTTAACTTCCAACTTGTTGTGGGGTTCACTACGCCAAATTGCCCCATGTGCAACGGATATAACCGTTGCACAGATTTTGTGCCACGCTTATTTCTGTTTCAAAAGTGGCGTTGCACATGTGAGCAACGGATTGTGCAACGGATATATCCGTTGCACAATTAATTTGTGCCACGGATATATCCGTTGCACAAATTGTTTTCATCCGTTGCACAGAGCTAATTTGTGCCACGGTTATTTTATTTTGAGCAACGAATATATCCGTTGCAAATTTTTTAATAGGAATTAAAAAAAAATAATTACAAAAATGAATTTATTTATATAATACAATCCTGCAAATTTCTTCACATACAATCTGAAATTTCATATAAATTCTCATCTCAAATCCTGTTGCATTCAATCTTACAACATTTAACAATGAAAATACATAGAATACAAAAGGTTGTTCAAGAATGGAAATATATTCAATCTTTGGAACAAATTACAGAGAAACCAAAGGGTTGTTCAATTAAATGTTAAGTTAGAATGAAAATAAAAACCCAACAAGTTACACTAAAAAACTAATCTCTTTACTAAGCAAGTAGAATCCTACCTTCTTAGTATAAGTTCTGCTTCTAAGGGGTCTACGCGGCATATAGCAGCATTACAACTCTTGCTTCTCACTTGGCATTTCAGCTGGCTTTGCTTGACGTGTGACCACCTTCTCCTCCAAATCACCCACTTTTTTAGTACAGATGTGAGGAGATCTCCTGATGTAATGGCAATGGAAAATCTCTAACATGAATTGAATACCTGCCTACTGTCCTGCGTATACGAGTATTAGTTAGTCCTCTTACCAAAATCAATAATGGTTCAAAGATACACCCAGCATGCTACACGAATGCACTACATATTTTCTTACCAAAATTAATAATGGAAACTTGCATTAAGAAATGTTTCTCTAATTACCCACTTGTAGAACCCCACCATGTGAGGATGGGTGCTTAGGCAATCAATAAGAACAAACTGGTAGTGACTCAAAAACACTGATTATATGTTTACAAGCCAAATCCTAAACAGATATAGATGAATATTTTGAGAAAAGATTTTTTCTTAATAAACATAAACAAAAAGTGCAAGCTTTAAAAGCATGACTGATTCATCCTTGTTTTCAACAAAGATGAGTTTCTCTTCTTACTGGATTGGGCTGGCAGGTTAAGAAGTGACAATATATACATGCTTTTGCAATCATAACTTTCCACTTATGTACAAAAATGTTACCTCCATGCCTGAGAAGGGTGTTGCCGAGATACTCTATTAGTGTATGAACTCACTGCCTCATTCAAACTCCCATGCTTCCGTTTTATGACATACTATAGCGGACCTGTTCCTGCACACTCAACAAGATGTTTTTAACAGACCAACTAGATCTGTGAAGTTCTTCTTTTAATAGCTCAACCTCCTCTAACGTACATGTGAGGATTGCACTTACCAGTAACTTCCAGGGCGGATCGGTCCAGCTTGCTTCTCAGCCTTCTTCACCAACCGATCTGACATGAGCTGCCCATTGACAAACACTCTATCATTCTCCCGTGATTGGTTAGACTTAAAGCTTTTCTTGATCAGGCCGGCCAAAAATGAATTACCACTCTTGCCGTTTCTTGGTCTATCTTCTTCCTTGTTTGCCAGAATCACTTTCTTTGGCAGTTCAGTAGAGCTGGAAGCTTCTTGTTGAGCAATCATGCTTTCAGGACTTCTGTCATCCTCAAAAGTGCCTGAAGATGAAGTAAGGTTGCCCTGCATCTTCTCAGACTCACTTGAGTTTAGCATCTCATCCATGGGCAAGAAGTTACAACCAGCTGTATCATAGTCGTCCGAATAGTAGTTAACTTGGCCTCGGTAACCACCATCTAACACCTGATCAGAACAGTACGAAACCATCATCGTATCAAGAAGCAACAGAGGGAAAAGAAAATTAAGCTAACAGTACGAAACCATCATCATATCAAGAAGCAGTCACCATTACAGGCAATATGCCTTAAACAAGTATGCAAAGCAGTACCAAACTAGACCAATAGACAGACTCATGAAAATGTACTCAGAATCACTGTGTTTCAACTAAAACGCCAACTTGCAAGGAATGGAAATTCCATGCTTGCAGTCTAGATGTTCTCCAGCAGACCAGTAATCCATTTTAGCTCTAAATTAACAAACAGAACTAGTAGCTATGAATTTGAAGAAAGAAGCAACGACAGGGAGCAACAAAACTCACCCACTGGCATCAGCAATTTCCCTGGATATCTTCATCTTGGATTGAATCTAAAGACTGTCACCATCTCCACTAGGGAAAAATGAAGCCCCGTCACCAGGAGCTCTAGTACCCGACGGAGGTACTTGACTTTTAGTCCCTCTTCATCATACTGATCATATACAGCTCTCTTCTGTGGATCACTGAGAACCTAGAGATTTCAAGTAACAAATAAGAAACAATGAACAAAAGCATCTTTAACAGTGATATTTTTATGGCCGACAATAATACAAATTCACAAGAGAAAACACATGCGAGCATAATTAAAGGCATCAAATTAAAATAGCAAGGTTACAGATCAAATACAAAGGAAACTGTAAAAACACTAAATACTGCAGTGTTTACTGACTTGACTCCTCTTACACAAAACACCTATTATGGTTAGAGCTTGGCTTTCCGACATTGCGACTAATAAAATGGAACACAATAAGACTACTCAGAGTCTTTGTGACTTAGGAATACAAACCCAATAAAAAAAGCATGTATGTCAGAAGGCAATTATATGATCAACTGAGCAATAGCAAATGCAAGGAAAAAAACCTCAGTGAATCCATAAGATTACAAAATGCTGAACAAACAGGCAACAGTATCATGACTTTCAACTTTCAAAGATTGACAAATTAGGATATCCACTCCACACACTTTCTTAGCCAAAGCAAACAAGTCAACAATATCAACAGAAAAATTAACTCAAAAACGTAGGCAATATCTACCTTAAGACCCAACACAGATGTTCCAGTCACATAAGGACTACTGCACAAACAAGTAAAAACATCTTCTATCATAACTCCGAGATTAAATCATCCAACCATAACAAAACCCCTAGAATGAAAAAAACAAAAACAGATTCAAAATTCAATTTTGCCCTAATTTCAAAAATCAAAATACTTACCCAAACCCTAGCTTTCATAAATTCCCCAAAATCAAATCTTATGGCTCGAAGTACTAAAGAATAATCTGATTAGGGCTTAGCAAACACTTAGAGTGTGTGTGATTTGTTGTATTCAAGACCTAGAAACCCTTCGATTCTCTGCATAACGATAATAACAAGTCAAATAGAGATCTAACCAAGTCGAAGTAAACAGAAGTGAACATCTATGACAAAGAAAACAAACCTCCATTATCAAATCTCGTTATTTTTCTTCGTCGAAATCTCGTTTTTTTTTCTTTAGAGGGAGACAGAAGAGAAACGTAGAAGTAGAAGAGAAGGTCGAAGAGAAACGTCCGGAAAATATAAGGGAAAAAGAAAAGAAAAAGGCTAAGTTAATACTAAAGGGTAATGTAAATGTACATTTAAACCCTCACATAAATAAATAAAGTACCCGTGTTTGTCCTCTCTTTTTTATTTTGGTCGGTAATACACTTATGTGCAACGGATATATCAATTTGTGCAACGGATATTGTTGTGCAACGGATATATCCGTTGCACATGAAAAAACCTAAGTGTTGCACATGGCAGGATCTGGCGTAGTGGTTAAGAAGTTCGGATTCCCTTTTGCACTAACGGCCCGCCCCAAGCATGAGTAATGGTTGTCGTAGTAAACCGTAATTCGCCCCCATTGTTTGTGAAGATGTTGCAAAGACGCCCCCAACTGTACCTGCAATAAAATTGCTCGTTTGCTAGGCGAGACTTTTTGCCATGTGATGGGCTTATGATATTCGTGAGCTAGACGAGTCTTGAGTTGAGTGCTTGCTGCATGGCAAGACTTTCTTTGTGTACCTTGCATCATTGAAGGCTTTTGTAGTTTGCTTGCATCTTGGCAAGGCTTTTTGCTCGCAACGTGACAAGGCTGAAGCGCTGGCCTCTTGAGCTGTCTGGCTGTTTGCTTGTGTTGAGTACGAGACTTTAGACCAACCAAGATTGTTCGGCTCGCGGTTGAGACGAGTCTTTGTGCTTGCACTGGTACAAGTCTTTATACTCACGTGCAAGGCGAGATTTTATGCTTGCGATAAGAGCAAGACTTAAGTGCTCACGTGCAAGGTGAGGCTTTGGTTGCTTGCGATGTGATGCAAGGCTAAACATTGAAGGGGTCTGAGCAATCATCTACTCCATACTGCGGGGAATTCAAAGACGATTCTAACGAGCCAAAAATCACTCAATTCGGATGAGAAACGAAGGAGATATTGACGAAACAAGATTAAGAAGGAGTGCGCATGATGGTTGACGTGGCACTGAACGCAGTGCTGACTGGACCAGTCCGATGACATGGCAGCGCCGACTGGACCAATCTGACCGACGTGGCAGCTCCAGTTCGAACACGTGGCAATGCTGACTGGGCCATAGTTGATGACGTGGCAAAGATGACTGGACCATACTAGATGACATGGCGGTGCTGACTGGGCCAAACTCGATGATGTGGCAGTGATGATTGGACACAACCCGATGATGTGGCACAGTCTACTGGACTACCGATGATGTGGTGGCATAATGACTGGACACGAGCCGGTGACATGGCACGTTCGCCGGACCACCTTTGATGACGTGTCGTTGTACAGCAATCAGATATGCATGACGTGTCACTGCTGATTCAGCGAGTTAACTGACTGGCTGGCGGTGCTGACTCACCAACTTTCGTTGACATGGCGTTGCTGACTCAACAAGTCCTGCTGACGTCGTCAAGTGACGCAGACGCTGATTCTGTAAGCCTGTGGAGCACTGGATCGATGCTGAATAAACGGCTGGATGAAATCTGACGGCCAAGTACAGCTATACTCGATCGGACGGTCCAGTATCCGGATATGATGTTGTAATGTGGCTGGACATGAGGCTATTCCAGATGGACGGGCTAGATTGGCTTGACCTTTGCTGGATCACGAACTAGATCCGTTGGATCTGAAGCCAGACAAGAGGTTGTACACGGCTCGAACAGCACGTGTTGGTTACATTATCTGCAACGCTTTCTTCTGTTGCAAGTTCTTGGGTTTTCTGCGACGTTTTCCGCGACGCTTTAATTTTCTTCTGTGGCTTTTTACTGCTACAGTGTTTCGCGATTTTTTGAAAACCCTAACTTTTGTGTGGATTCATGCACGAATTCCAAGACTTTTCCATGACTTTTCTCAACGGAAAAACACGATTCTTTTACACGAATCCCCTCAGTCGGCGCCAATGTTTGGGCGCGAATAAATTCACACCCGAAACACGATTGATTGATGATGATATATTGATGATGTTTTTACCCTCCACTTGATGAATAGATGGGGAGGAACCTGCAAAACAAACAAAAAGGGCTCCGACGCCCAAGTAAGTATGAGATTTAGGTGCAGGAGTTTTTAGGGTTGGATGATCATACCTTTTGGGGATTAAATCCCCTGTATTTATATAGAGTAAAGACTTGGCCAGAAAGACATCTAGAAACTTCTAGAGTATTCTTTGGGCCTATTAGCGGGCTTTGGGCAATTTATATAGGGTACACACAACCGGTTTGTATACTACCTGCAAAAATGAAAACCCGTTTCAAAGTTTCATAGAACATGAAAGGAACCGATAAAACTTTCACAGAGAATGAAAGAAAATCCATTGGATATAAATGTTCAAGAAAGATAAACCCAACTGAAGGTCCAAACTAAGACCCTCTTTTTCTCAAAAGAAGAAGGATTCTTTGAGCCCTTCGAAAATTCTGCACCCCCTCCCCTTTAGTTTTACAACTTTATTAAATACCAAACTACCCCTCATATGATTAGTCCTAATTATTATATTAAAGTTAATAATAAGATTAGAGTTAAGTATATATTAGGTGTTTAGATTAATTTTGGAGAGAGAAAAATCAGAGTTTTGGGTTTGATTTGGGTTTAGAGAGAAGAAAAAGAGGATTTTTATTTTTGGGGGATTCAAAGGTAATTTTGTAAACTCATTTCATCCTAGTTGTTGATTGTTGTGTTTGTATGGTGTATGGTGTTGATTGGAGTGTTGAATCGAGTGATTTAGATGAAAAAAAGCATTTTCAGAATTTTATTCGGCTCCCAAAAAACCCAGAATAGGGGCCGAATGCACCATTGCTCAAGAACACGAAGAACAATCGGACCCTAAATCCTTTTTTTTGAGGGCCGAATGTACATTCGGCCGTATGTGTAGGTAAAGAGGATAACATTCGACCCCTAACGTGTACATGGAAATAGGGGCCGAATATGCATTCGGCCCCTAACGTGTATATGGAAATAGGGGCCGAATCCATATTCGGCCCCTAACGTATATATGGAAATAGAGGCCGAATGCTACAATAAACATGAATAGGAGCCGAATGTTGAGGTGTGCAAAGTAGGGGAGGACAGTGTAACATTCGACCTGTAACCCATCCCAACAATAGGGGCCGAATGCATATTCGGCCCCTAACGTGTATATGGAAATACATTCGGCCCTCACGATAAACATGTATAGAAGCCGAATGTTGAGGTCTGCAAGATGTACAATCATGACACACGATTCCAAAGTCTAGGTTATTAGGGTCTCAATCTTCATTTCTAGGAATCAATAACCTATGCCAAAGAAGGAACAAAGATTGATGGATCAGTCTTTTTGCGCCGAGTCTAACTAGTTTGGTATTTCCTCTGTAAAACTGAAACAAGGGAACCAGGTCAAGGTTGCCGCAAGAGAGTTCAGAAATGAAGACTCTCAAAAGCCGAAGTCAGAATCAACATGCAGAATGGGGTAATTTCTACCAGCTGCAGGTAATTTCCTGAGTACAGTAAAAGAAAGAAGAAATGAAAACCTTGAAAAATCGTTCTTATTCATTGATAATGATATAAAATGACTGCCATTACAAAGCAATTCGCACAATTCGCCATTGACATTGATATAAAAATTCCTTCCTTCAGTGAACCTAAATCTTGCAAATTGTATCCAATATTTCCATTTAGCTGAAGACCTGATAATTTTCTGATTCAAAACAAACATAAATTCAGTAACCTATGATAATACTAATAATTCCAAAAATGAAAATAGAGAACACCGAAGAAGATTAGTAGTTACAATAATGTAACGGCTGAGCCGGTGCAGGTAACCCCTTTCCAATTCCCTCCGCAAGGATTGCCCCCGTTAGGAATCCATCCTGTTAGCTGGTGTGGTGAGTTCAAGCTGGTGTACATAACCCCAAGAGCATTAGCTGCAGACCAAAAACAAGCAACACATGATTAGTTCAAAAAGTCATCATTGCTGCCACCGACACGCCTGAAAGTCATCCGTCGGTGACTCCAATCTCATTCAAAATCCAAAACTTTCAACATCCAATTGAATTTACCTAAAATCTATTAAACCTAACACCATCAGGGGAAACCAAAAATTTAGCAGAAAAAATAAAATGATTTGCTGCTAATGTGTTGATAGTGGAAGTCAGCCATTTCATCTAATTAGTAGACAAACACATACATCCATACAGCTGATAAAAATGAATCCTTTTAAAGAAATAAAAAGACATAAAAATCTGACATTTGAGATGAATGAAAACGAAATCTAAGCAACAGACCAAATCTTAGAATGAGTACCAAAAGCTAACACCTTTTTGTCTTTTGAAAAAATTGTCATAAAAATCAGAAATTTATTTAGATCGATCTCCCCCATCCATAAAAAATTAGAAAACCCCAATGTTTTGTTTTGATTAGAAGAAAATCAATAGGAACCCCCATTTGACCAAATCTAAGAGTAACCATCATCATCATCTTCTTCTTTCATTATCAGTCTGAGAAGAAGAGATTTGATGGTGGTGATTGAACAATGAGTAAGTGAAATTAGATTACCATCAGTTTGATCTGTAGCAGCATTGACGAGAAGAAGATCTAGGTAATTCATGAAAGCTACATAGTCAAATAAGCCAGTTGAGTTGAATTAAATAACTTACAGAACCTTGCAATTTGGTTGATTTCATCCTTCATCAATTCTAAGCCATAGCTACATACTTCTGTACTGCTCCAATTGTAGTACTAGGTTTCAATTAGTATGCTTCATAAGAGTGAATCAAAATTAACACTTCTTCTAGTGTAAAAGTAGACCATATTCCTCTAACCTAATCTTTTCAAGTTGCTATCCCTAAGAGATGGATACCGGAGCAACTTCTCTGAGAGGTGAGGTAATAAGAGTTCTCTATTTAAATGTATATGTAATGGTTTTTAGCTTCCCATTAAAGCAAGAACTATCTATGTGTCATTCATCCATTCTAAGGCCGGTTCCTATGGGACCAAGCAAAACACAGGTTTTGCAATACCACGTGGCCTAGCAAACCTAAAACTGGGCAGTGGGAAAACTAGCAAATTTGATATTTTGTGGGACCAAACAATAAAAAAAGATTTAAAAAACTAGATAAAGTATATATGTGGGACCAATTTTAATTAAGAAAGATTTATTTATCTAAAAAGTAGGAGAGATTAGGATTTTGTAGATTAAAAAACCATCATCGATGGAATTTCCATCGACCTCGATGGAAAAACCATCATCGATGGAATTTCCATCGACCTCGATGGAAAAACCATCATCGATGGAATTTCCATCGACCTCGATGGAAAAACCATCTGTCGATGGAAATTCCATCTCACGTTGCAAAGTTGCAAATTTGCAACTTTGCAACGTCAAAACCTTGCTTTACTAGGTCCATAGTCGACCAAAATAGCTATATTTTGGGTTTTGATTGCTCCATTGGAAGCGGCTTAACACATAGAGCATATACAATTGAGTCATCATTTTCAATTGAACGTTAGTGTCAATTACTTAACACCTCATGCTTTAAATTCGGTTCCAAAAAAGAAAGAAAATTAGGGGCCGAATCCACATTCGGCCCCTAAAAAAAACTAGAATAGGGGCCGAACTGTTTTTCATTCTCAGAAAAAATGGAGCATTCAGCCCCTATTCTAGGTTTTTTTAGGGATTGAGAAAGTAGGAGTTGGCCCTTACTTTGACCAACCACTTTGCTTAATATAGGGAGATATTTTGAGATGAGTCACCTACATGCACTCTCCCTGTATGCCAAGTTTGGGACGCCCCAATTACTCTTCCACGATTTCCTTCCACGTATGGTAGGCCCCTACTCTTGTTTCCCATGTTTCCTTCCACGTACAGGCTCACATAGCCTAATGCAGGTATCGATGTAGACTGGAGCGGGCAGCAAGGAGTGAGCGGGCTGATGTGTGTGAGTCATGGTGAGGCTTCTCCATCTTACACCACGTATTAGCATATCTCACCTACCATTTTACCACTTCTTGCCGTGTGTCCCTGTAGGAGAATTATCATTTTACCCTTTGCTTAGTACTGAAGGACTCTTGGACTTGCTATGGTGCACATCGTTTCATTGTTTTATGTTGCTCCATGCTTGATTGCGCGCCACGTGTCCCTGTTGATTTTAGGTATTTACAAAAACATAAGATAATGCACACACTTCGATGGTTCTATGTGTATTTAGTATCAATGATCCAACTCTATTTGGTGAAATGTGATACATTTATTGTTAGCTGCAGCTGTATACACGAATCACATCATAATAACGCAATGAAACCAAATTTAAACGATATGTAGATCAAATTTTGCATAAGTTCTATATAGGAGTTAAACCATAAGGTGTTCGATCAGTAAAGCAAAGGTCCAACTCCAAGTACTATAAGGTGTTCGATATTGAACACTCACAGACTAATAGAAAAGGACCGCACTCTGTCATAGCAAGATCAGTTTGGTGGAAAACTCGGGTTATTCCACGTTGAACATATGGTACCCTTCGCAGTATTGTGAAGACAACAAAAGTATTATACCTAACCTCAGGTTGTACCACTTCAACAAAATCAACTTCATTATCGAACCATCAACATACTTCCTAATATCTATTGATGCCGCAATCTCATAAAAAAAATCAAGACGCTCTAATCTCATACGTTTTCACCATGGTCATGGACCACAATGGCTTCCTTCATGATGTCTAAACTTCATTTTGAAGAATTTACCTCTAATTGCCTGGCCAAGCAATTTGATGACCCATGGAAATACGAAAAGCAGTAACTTCTCCGATTATTTCTTTTACCGTCTCGGCCCATTCTTCAACAGGCACATTGTCAAAGCCCTGGTCTTGACAGCATAAGGAACCACAAAAGGGTCTCCTGGACCATTAAACGTGACTCCATCTGGCTTTACCTTCATAAACTCTGATGATTGACATTTCGCTACAGCAGGAAAGCATACATAGAATCGGCTTTCTCCAACCCTTACTGATGTATAATAGCCGCGCCAGAACAAATTATATGGTCTCATTTCTAGAGAGCTCTGTCGAGCTAACATAGACAGAAAATAAAATCAAATTGTAACAACATTTAGCAAAGGATATTATATATTTCTTACTCCAGAAAACACTAATCTAATTTATATAGCTTGTGTTGAATGAAATACATGTGTTGATACTGTCTCAGTCTCAAGTACAGCAAGCACTTGAATCCAAGAGACGTTATTAGGAGACTTTGAGAACTCCATAAGACTCGTTACTACTGGCCATTCAAGTAATTGATGTTCTAAGTTAGGCTATGACCTTAATTTTTATATGTGTCTACTTTCAAAACAGAGAATAATCTGTTAGGTAATTTGGCAAACACTTTGCATCCCCAAATTTGAGATTAAAATTACTATCACGATTCACGGCCAAATGACATAAATTAAACATCGAAATCAAACCGAATTCCAGCGTTTTCAAACTAACATGAGAACTATAAACAAAATTCAATGGAGAATACCAAAAACAAATCCAAATAATAAAACTTAATTCTATCAAATTCAGAAAATAAAGATCATGAATAAGGTGATGAAACCAACAATTGAACAAAAAATAGCAAAAGAAAATAATATTTACATACCTAATCTTCACCACCACCGTTCAAATTATCATCTTAATGATTGAATGATTATTTTTCTGCAACTATTACCAAAATTGAATCCAAAATCTTAAGGATGAAATTGGGGTTGGGTTTTTAGTCTTTAAAATCAGTGACGGTTAATGGATTGAATGACTAATGGATCTGGGGAGAAAAATGCTGAGAAGAGAGAGAATTTTGGGGGAGAACAGAAGATGGGATGCACTGACGCGGCTATATTAGAGGAGTGTCCGCGTCTGACTCGTGATGGACGCGGGATGCGGACCCGATGCGGAAACGACGCGTGTCAGACACACGCACGTGCGCGTCTCACGTGATTTTGGTTTAGACGCGTAACAGACACACCAGGGACGCGTGATTTTGCTTTGAACGCGGGATTTCAGTGAAAAAATTTTGATTAATCTCACATTCAGAAATTGAAAGGATTGATTTTCTTTAATTCTTCCAGATACAAGGAACCATTTTACTAGATGACCGCTACCACGGTGGGAGTGGGCCGCCCGACCGAAGAAAGAACAAAGAATTTGTAAAGCCAAAAAAAAATGGCAGCAAAATAGTAAATAAACTTTAGACTCTACATTGTTGCATTTGATAATTCTTGCAATCGCTTTTCCTCTCGGCGCCTTTCTGGAAGTGACTTGCATTCACCAATTCTTGCTAGTCTTTCAAAACTAAACATGAGTTGAAATGCAAGATCTGAAAGTTTTCTTGTACGTGATAATGCCACAAATGTCAAACCAAGACTCTCCTTTGGTCCTATATCCACTACTGCTTGGTTAAGCGTTAACCCTTGGCTTTTATGCACTGTGATTGCCCAGCACAGGATAAGCGGCAACTGTGTACGCTGACATGTTACTCCCGAAATTCAGAGGTAATTAAAATAATATAGGAAGGCAAATTCTAGGGAAATTGAAATTCAGAGGGCTAACCTGAAATACCTAGCTGGTGTAAATGTTACTGAGCCTACACCCGCTTAATCTGAAAATTATCAAATTCCTATATATGAATCAGAATCAATCAAAATAAAACGACAAATGAGGTGGTTAACCCATAGAATTTTTCTTAACTCCTAACTCTCCATTCAACCTGCCTCGTAAGGGAACTCCATGGAGTTACATAAACTGATAGTCTAAAGTTTACGACAACCTCAAACATAATTTAGCCTCCTAGAGTACCATGGGTGGTATTTTTTCTAGAGTAACAGAGACTCGAGTAAAAGTAGACCCACCTGAGAATCATAATGGAATCCAAATGTATGCAAGAAAAGCACAAAACTATTACTTCTCTTGTTGTGTGTCTGATTGTTTTTGTTATCTACTATCAGGCTTTCTATATAAGTGGGTTGCCTCATAAGTGGGTGGTACTATAATGGCATGCCCTGTTTTTGCGCTTATGGACAATCAAAAACACTGATTGCAAGGCAACATGGAAGTAGTTGGTAATGATGTACTGCCATAATTGCATATATAAAGAATGAGTTATAGAACTCTGTACTACACCCTATCGAATAATTTGTTAACAACAGAATATGGAGTACCTTTCTCTCATTATAATATTAACACCTAGTGGATTACTTTTCTCTCATTTGTACAAGACTAACCAATGTTCCTTACAAAGAATCGAAGCTTTTGCAGGGTCATCTAATGATTTGAAACACATTACGCCACAAGCATGAAGTTCATGAGAGCTACTAAGACCAAGGTGGGAGGGAAGGTGTTTGCATTTTTTAGAACTCTATAAGCCAAGAAAGAAAAAAAAAATAAGGAAAAGTTCACTGTATACTAACCTTAAGAAGCTTCCGGATAATGAGAGTTTTATTGAAGTTCCTTCTATTATGCTTCATCACGTTGTGCAACATCTGCAATCCAGGTGAAAAAGAATCTATTAAGATGATGCAAAATTTCATAGAACAAATCTCAAGAATAGCATCCTAGAAGGAGAGGAAACAGTACCATTTTTGTTAATTATATCACCAAAAACCATCCTTGATTTTGTTTTCAAGAGAGAGTCAAGAATTATTGAGAGATCTCTTGTGCTACAATGAGGATAAAACAGGAAAGGTTAACCCACTTGTTACTAACTTTTTCTCAGGAACTGGATTTGGTGTGTTTAGTTAATCAAGTTAAAAAAAGTGAGAAACAGAAACTTACCAGCATTCTTTGCATCAACTTGATATCCAAGAGCGCCAAATTGTTCAACACCTTAAGGACACCAGTCGCAACCTCTTCGAAATTTGATGGAAGAACATATAAGGCGGCCTGAGATTTATTATTTTCAGTCACTTTGAGCAGGAGGGGTTCACATCAGGGAAGAACTTGCCCATATCAACCAACTATAAACAAAAACTATGAAGGTCCCTGGATTGCAGTTAAAGTTGCCAAAAGAGTTATTCATAAAGTTGGCAGAGACACTATGTACATCCAGTTCTTACACATTGGAACTGACACGCGAGAACATATTCCAATACTAAGAAAGTACCAACAAACACTTACTCCCACAGAGCAATGGTTGGATGTATCGTGTCTGTAAGCCGAAAAAGAAGATTCTCCTGGTCATATGTTGACCCCTGATATTGCAGGCAATTCCTTCCGCTCCTAACTATGCGTCCATCTATTTCCAATTCCGCCTGGAAATGACAACATCTAACAATTCAATCGAAGGTGTTTGAAGAACATGATATCAGAGGGGAGATAAAAATTCTAGAATAAGGGAAATGCTATCAAGGTTTTCACTCTAACGCACTTGGATTGCCACAGATGGACATGTTTGGCTAAGAAAGTGGGGCATGTGTAATTAGCAACAACCTTACTGATGAAGAACCTAACACAACAGTATTTGCTAGTGATGAATTAGCTAATTAACCAAGATAAGATCCAGTTCAAGAAACTTATGCCACCTTCGGTGAAAAATTTGTAACACTGACTCAGTATTCAAAAAGGCAACTCCATCTCATTCATATTGAGTTAGACGGGAATAGGGTGTGAGGCATTCTACTGCATAGGCCATGACCTATTATAACTGTGAAGGCCGAAGGGATAAATTTCTTACATATGCAGTGGAATTACATTACTTATTCATAACTTAAAAATCACAACCTCCATACTTAACCTTAAAATTTTTAAAATCTCAGCAACCATAACTATTTCAAACATCATAACCTACCATTCAATTTTACAGACTATGATTAATTCACTCATTAAGATGTAAATATGGCCCTAATAACAGATTTTTTCTTATAAAATCTTCTGAACTGTTCAATTGAAAAAACTAACTCAACTAAGCTGGACATGATATCGAAGATGAATAAAAACTGAAGTGAGAAAATGACATACCTTTCCTGTTGAATTTCGGAGGAGTTAGGTCTGGGAAAATCGAAATTTGGGGTTTAAGAAAACCCAAATTAACAGAAAGAAACAGAAATCAAACCTATTTAATCGATAGATTTTGGTTTCTTCTTCTCTCTGTTCGATTCAATACCTTAATCACCACAAATTAAATTTTTGGTTTACGAATACACCATGGTAGAGATATTGGAATTGAAGTTAGGGTTTCGGAAAGAAACAGAAATCAAACGTATTTAATCGATGGATCTTGGTTTCCTCTTCTCTAGATTATGGTTTCTTCATCTCTCTATTCAATTCACCATTGACGTATCCGGAGAATCCAGAGCTTTGTTTTGATTTTGTTTTAACGGAGAAGAAAACGTCACAGAAGAAGAAGACATCGAAAAAAAATTGAGAGAAAAATGAAAGTCGAGGCTAGTGTGATTCGAACCACAGACCTCGGGTACCGATTCGCGACGTTTTGACAACACTACCCTCATCAATTTCTTTTATGACCCGGTTTTTTGTTTTTTTAAGTTTCCACATATATCCTTCATATTTTAGCTTATCTACAAAATTATCTAAACGCGAAAAAAAAAATTAAAAAACAAGAAGGGTGTTTTATGTCTTTTCACTGGACCCTGGTGAAATCTTTTTGTGTTAAATTGAACAAATAGTCACTATTCATTTGACACAAAGTCACCATATATAGGGTCCTCCCTCGCTTCGCTCGGTCGGCCCAATTAATTTCAATCACACATACATAACTGTCAATCTTTACTGAATCAAAATATCAAATCAACCCTCCATGATAAAAACAAGATTAAATCAATCAAAACTCATAATCTAACAAAGAATACCAGTCATACAGAAATCGAATTGAAGAAGAGCTATTATACAAGGGTTTAAACAGTGATTTGTTGGTGAAGAAGTAACCGTTGCATAAATTGTTGATGATGTTCTTGTTTCATCCCATGTTGTTGTTGATGTTGTATTTTGAAATCATATTAGGGGTTCGATTTGGGGTTAGTGAAGAAAGAAGAGAGAATTAAAGGAGGCGGAGAAGAGAGGCCACTGTGAGTATACAGTGAGGGAAAGCAAAGGAGGTGAAACGGAAATGAATTTGGTTTCCCTTGTCTCAAGGGTTTTTGATTAAAATTCAATTACCAAAACTGCCCTCGTATAATAGTTGCCATGCGGTAACTGCAGGTTTGGTTGTTGTGAGTCTGTGACATGAGTCCATAAGTCTATTGACGTGTAAGACACAAGTAGATAATGGCAAAAATTAATATCTATTGAGCTAAGCTCTTAATATTTCTTCCCTTGTTTGTATTTTGGATTATAATTGTGATTTTTAGTTATTGGTATGTTAAGTAAATAAATAATCGTATATGATAAATATTATTTAATTAGTGTATATATACGTGTCCGCGTCCTACATTTTTGGGACCTTACTCGTGTCCGCGTCCGCGTCGTGTCCGCGTCCCCGTGTCCGAGTCCGTGCAACCCAGAACAGAAGGTTTCTTTCGAATTTGTTTTAGATGTAGGAAATGTTTTGCCTCTTATACCCCTCAAGTTCGTAAAATCTACGAAAATAAAGGCATAAGGATTAAAAACACGGAGAGGCATTCCGGTCCAATGAAAAATACTAACTTTTTTAATTTCTCTTATGCCCTCACTCTTTTTAGGAATGGACGAAAAATGTCTAAAGAAGGTGGCGGAATTAAAGAAATCGAGAGGGTATTTCGGGTCAGTTTGGTGCGAAAATGGGCTTCACCAAAACACCACTGTGCCTTATATTATTGATTTAATTTAAAGCTTGGTTATTTTTTTTTAAACTGAAAGAAGATATCCAAAAGATATTTAGACAGCTAAAAGCAGCGATGCGGTGAGCAATACTAATTCATTGACTTCAAGCTTTTGCTTCAAAGAACGTGCGTACCTTGCACCTTCTTTGGTAAAGAAAAAAAAACAGTTTTCTGTTTTTAAAAACATTAAAAACGAAACACGACGGAAACGCGTTTGGTATGTATGTATTGTTAGATGAAGATGACATAATTTCACTGGTTGTACAGCTTGTGCCAGTGGGGCTACAAATTAGCCGAGGAGTTGATACATCAGATAGGTACCTGTAATACATGTGGTGAGCTCTTGTTAACAATAATAATCTAGTGTAGACTCTTCTCAATTGGAAGTGCTATTCTCCCCTTTCTTTTTTGGGCAAATTTCTAAAGTGTCCAAAAAAAAATATGTCTAATTTCTATGTCGGCCACGTTTTTTTTCCACTTTTCAATAATGGCCAATCCGTTAGCTTTTCCGTCAGGGCCCACATAGAAAGTCAAATCCGTTAATTTTGGTCAAGATTCTCTTTCAAAATTACTTCCCTATCCTTACCTCCAATCTACCGTTCGTTTAATACACGGTAATAGATCGATCAATGGCACGTGCCAACTAACACGCGCACACTAACCCTAAAAACACATTTCCCTTTCCTTCGACAATTTTCATTTTATTTTCTTTCTTCTTCTTCTTCCGTCTCTGGCTCTCTGCTGCTGCTTCTTTCTTCTTCTCCGCCTTCTCTTCTTCTTTTTCTCGTTTTTCCTTTGAAGATCCATTATAACTCAAATGTCAAAATCAGTAACAACATTTATACTAAATTCAACGAAAACATCTTAACCAAAAAACCTTGATCTATCTTCAATCCATAAAATACTAATTTGAGGGTCTTTGATTTTTTTTTTTTCATTTTTTTTCGTTGATTTCATTTCTTGATTTGGATCTGGGTTCTTGATTGTAAAGTCATTTTACTTCTAAATCAAGTTTACAATATTCGATCTGGGTCTTGATTTCTAGATTTGAGGATCTTTATTTGATTTTCAAGTTTGGGTTTATAATTTGAATTAGAAAACTGAGATTCCAACTTCTAAAGGAACAATTTTTTTTTTTTTATAAAAATGGTATTAGGAATTCAACTTCAACCTTTAATTTTCTACAATGGAAAATCTGTATGTTTTATATGTCATGATAATGTTTGATTGATTAATATCATAATTGATTATTTAATTTAAGATTTATGAATTAGCTTAGTCAGTTGCAGTGAGGATTTGTTTCGCATGTTTCTTGTTTAAGTTGGGATATCAGTCTTATATTCTCTTATTCTTTTTTAAAATTTTATCTTGTTCTTCAACAGATGGCGATAATGGGAAAGTTGGGTCTGTTTTATTTGTTCTTTATTTCATTGTTTGAATCAAAAGAGGATGAGAAAGTTGGGTCTGTTTTCATTGTTCTTTATTGAGGGCTTGATTGTTGTGGTAGTGTTTATATTTTCCGAATTAGCTTGAATGGGTTATAAATGAATGTGTGTATGTTGTTGAATATCATTGCAGGGAAGGAGCTGTGCCTGTGATAGTTGGAGAAACAAACTAAACTCATCAATACAGTACAAGCAATATGCACAGAAGGTGTTTGGTAAATAGCCACAAAGAAGGTGCGAAATAGAGCCAAAATTGCAAGAATTGGTGAGCTGTGTGGATGGTGGCAGTTCTGGATAGTATTTTGGCGGCAGAGGGAAGTTTACTGCTGCTGTGATTGTGAAGAAGCTGATGGTGGGTTTTCTCTGTGTTTGAAATGGTTTTGCTGGTCTGTATGGGTATGATTCTGGTGCTGGTTTATGGAGGGAAAGAACTCAGGGGTTGCTGCTATGAAGTGTTGAGTTGGTTTCAAGCCTGTTGGTTTTACTGTGAATTGGGGTTTGAATGGAAGGTGATTTGGAGTTGAACTGTTGTGTTGTTAGGCTGTTGATGGGTTAATGGTGGCTTCTGGGTTCAGTTTGGCTGAACACATAGGTAGAAAAGTTGGGTAGTGTTGCGATTGGTTCAGATGCATGGGTTTTGGTAGCTGGTGATACTTGTGGCTGATTTCTAATATGGCAGCAAGAATTGGTGATGAATTGCAAAGATGTTGCTGTATATCAAGAGATGTTTTTTGGGTCTGGAACAAGGTTTAATTTTGTTTTTTCAATTTTTGATTTGGGTTTTTTTTTCCATGTTTACATCTCAGGGTTAAATCAGATCCATGTTGATTTGGGTTTTGGGGAAGAACATGTATAAACAATGGAATGGATTTGGTTGTGAATGCAGATGGTTTATTTCAGTTTTATGTTATTGGTTTTTCAAGTTCAGATTCAATTGTTTTTTTGTCGGTTCAGTTGATGATTCAGGTGAACCATGTTCAGTCAGTTGAGTTAACTCAGTGGTGGTCTTTGGTACAACTCACTGAGTCAGTTGGATCGGAGTGATTTATTGGCTAACTCACTGATCTAACAAGTGAGGGTTAAAATGTCTTTTTCTATGTCAGTTAAGTGCCACATAGGCATTTAACTTCTGTTACCCCGTTTTTTTCAAAAAACGGTCAATATCGGCCATTCTGGAAAAGTTGAAAAAAACGTGGTCACTTTAGAGATTAGCAATATTTTTTTTGGCCATTTTGAAAAATTGCCCTTCTTTTTTCCTCCTCTCAAAAATCTTTCTCCATAGCCCCCAATTAAACCTGAACCTGTTCAAGATGTGGGATTTAGATGAAGGAAAATTTAGGGAGGAGGAAAATGAGGAAGAAGAATATCATTTTGACTTCTCAATTCATACAAGAAAAATTGCATCACTAGCTGACATGACACGTTTAATCGAATGATGTTCTAATGAGGAGCTTAGTTCACTAAAAACACTATGATTTGTCTTAAAATCATGACGATTGTTCTTTACAGTTGAGAAGTTATCGTGATTTTGATCATTGACCTTGACGATTTTTCATGTTTTTTTTTCCAGAGATTTCATGATTTAGACAAAGGAAAAAACAGAACATTCCCAGATCACGATTTTCGCAACGCTTATATCTGTTACAAAAAAAATTAGTGATAGTTTCTAGCAACGGATTTGCAACACTTATAAATGTTTCAAAATGACTGTGACTAACAAATTTAGCAACTCATTTTAAACGTTTCAAATACCGTGAACAAAGGTCGCCTTGTCAATTTTGGTTTTTTTTTCCTTGATTTTCCTTTGTCTAAATCATGAAATCATTGAGAAAACAACATGAAAAATCTTGATGATCGATGATCATAACCATGACGACTTTTCAACTATCAAAACAATCGTCATTTTTTTATCATCGCGCATAACAATTTTCTTTGATCGACAAAGTTTTTGACCATCAACCGTGACGATTCTGGGTTAATTTGAAGTTTGTGTTTCATGATTCAATGAATTTTTTTGAATTTTTAAAATCTTGGATAGATTGGATATCTATAGTAATGATTAAATCGTTAGTAAGAATGAAGAATTATGTGGTTAATGAGATCTCACGTTGAAGCGGAGAATTATTAATGATCGAAACTTGATGAATATGATCATGATTGTTGACGATGGAGGTAGACACTTGATGAAGATGATGGTGATGAATTAATGAAGGTGGTGATGGTGGCGGTGGCGGTGGTGGTGGAATTGGAGGTTGTGGTGGTGATAATGGAGGTGGTGGTGGTGATAATGGCCAACTATCTAATTTCATTGTAATTGGCTAACTAATAATCTTGTAGGTACCAGAAATCTAACAGACACGTGTCATCATCCTAAGGCGGGTTACAAGTTAGTGATAGAGCCGAGAGGCATGGGATACAACCCAAAAGTAACTGATTGCATCCCCTTCGAGGATTGGACGAGTGTAAAGTCTGACTGACCCAAGCACGGGTTAGGTTGAGGGGATTGCAGGGGCATTAAATGCCAAGTCACATAGAGGTTTACAACTGTTTCGCACCAGTCAAACCTAGAGCATCTCTGGAGAGACGGTCAAACAGTCTTGAAGGTACATATCAAATCGGATGTATTCTGAGAGACCTTTCCAAGTGAAAGCTTTAGAGGATATACTCGTAGAGGACCAAGTCTGAGACAGACTTCAGGAGTAATATTCTAGAAGACAAGTTACAAGGTAGGACCTAGAAGATACCATTCCGAGGGATGAAGTCTGGAACCATCGCGAAAACTCTGAAAGTGGAGCTCTAGAAGGAAGGAAGACTAGAATCCCTATGGGATCTCTGAGAAGGATCTTAGAGGAAGACTCCCAGAAGGAATTGCGTATCTCGAGGAATAAACACATGTAGTTTAGTTTCCATACAATTGTAACACTAGAATATGTACTCCCACCCCCTCTTGTCTATAAATACCCAGCTTATGTGAGGTAGAAGGACAAGTAAAAACTCACAGGAGGAAGACTAGTTTTAGAACGAGAAGATCTAGGGCTAGTTCACTGCCCCATTTTGGGTTTGCTAGTCCACGTAGGATTGCAAAGGGGCAAAACTGTGATACGAGTTCAGCGTGTCGTACATATTGGTGGGACCCACCTACCATCCAAAGTATTGCATCCGCTTAGTAGTTTCGAGTTCGACAAGAGATTTAAATAACTCACACAGACTTGACGGTCAATGTCAGTGTATGACCCAAACAAATCAATATCAAATTCAACGATCCAAACTTTAATTTCATCAAAAAATAACGACCCTTTTACAGAAAAATGTCTTTATTGGGCCGACCGACCGGAGGGCCCAAAGGGCCCGAAGGAAGGGAGGACCTTATAAGATACTTTGATGTAAATTGCGTGTAACGCAAAATTGAAATCAATTTTCAATTTCACCTTAATTTGGCTCAATTGAGCCCCAATTGGTTGTTTTTTTCCAAATTTTTTTTGATAATCAAATAATACTAATCCCCAATTATTGTTTAAGTAAAAAAATGATAAAATTGGAAAGAATTTGTCTTGAATTGAAATTTTCAATTTCACCTCAATTTGGCCAATTGAACCCCAATTGATTGTTTTTTTCCAAATGTTTTTTGGTAATCAAGTAATACTAATCCCCAATTATTGTTCAAGAAAAAAAAATGATCAAATTGGAAAGAATTCGTCTTGAATTAGAATTTTCAATTTCACCTTAATTTGGCCAATTAAAACCCAATTGATTGTTTTCTTTCCAATTTTTTTGGATAATCAAGTAATACCAATCCCTAATTATTGTTAAAGCAAAAATATAAAAATCCAATTGGAACGAATTCGTGTTAATTGAACTAAAATCGAATTCGGTCGGCCCTCCACCG
>JAJJMA010080397.1:0-10493 GCA_023529015.1 Papaver nudicaule
ATGATGGTATTTAAGAGATGATGAATATTGGTTTGAAGAACTGGTGATTAAGTTGTTTAAGAAAATGATGGTATTTAAGAAGATAATGGTATTTAAGAGATGATGAATATTGGTTTGAATAACTTGTGATTAAGTTGTTTAAGAAAATGATGGTATTTAAGAAGATAATGTATTTAAGAGATGATGAATATTGGTTTGAATAAATGGTGATTAAGTTATTTAAGAAGATGATGGGAATATTTGTTTTTTTTTGTTTTTTTTGAAAGTATTTGTCATGTAAGCAATTGTTTAAAGATTTTATTAAACATCAATAAAAAGCAATTATTTAGTTGTTTCTCTTTGTTTTCTTCTTTTTCCATCTCTCTCTCTGACTGTGATTACATTTTATGTTGGAAGAATTGTTTCTCTCACTTATTTTGTTATTCCATTTTTTGGTTTATGTCTCTCTTTTCTTCTTCTTTCCACCATTTATCTCTCTTTTTGGTGTGGTGAGACAACTAGAGAGGAAAAGTGAGTTTTGGATGGGGAATTAGAAGAAGGATTTTCAACTTTCACTACAAGATGCACGCTGGTTTTAGCATCTGAAGGTGGCGGCATGCTTCTTACTTTCCTTGATAATCTTACTCACTGGTAATAGTTTTTTTACCTTTTTAACTCTCGGGTTTTGTTTATTAAACAATTCAGATTTTATCTTGTGTTTCAGTGCTTAAAAATCTTGTGGTTTATTGTTTGCTGATCCGATTTGTGCAAAAATTAAAAGTTTTTCTACTAAAGTCCGACTCAATGCAGCTGGACAGTAAACGAGAGAAAAAACCTGATCAGTCATCTCTCCTGGGCTGTGTTTATTTGGTTTCATCACCCAGTATATACCTTGATGGGTAGAATAATGTTGAACATGTTGTTCTGCAGATGAGATATATCCGCCTGAAGGTCAAGGGGAGAATCGTCGACGATATTGGTTAATTCCAATTGTGTCTCAATTAAATTCTCACATCGGTAGGTGCATGAGGTGTTGGAGATTACACTGTTGCTTGGATTAACAAGAATACGCTAGTTAAATTTTGCATAAAGATAAAGACTTTGCAAGGCGAGCCATGGAATCGCAACGGTTGTTTCGTTTAAAAAGATGCTTATAAGCATAGACGAAAACCTCTTATATAAGGTATGGTCATGAGTTGATATCTCCTGATGAGGAGAAAATCCATAGGATTTGCACGGATATCTCGTGAAGAGGAATATCTGCATGTCGAAATTGGTACCAAATGGATTATAATATCCTCATGCTCTAGAGAATGATGTTAGACCGTTACTTACTAAACTGGTTGTCAATAATGATCAAGTAGCTACTGATATCATTGTGGACAAATATTCCCCCTTTGGAAAGGAATATCGACAAAATTTATATGGATGGCAGATATGGACCTAAGTCCATACTTAGTTGTTTTCTCACTTGCTAACGCTTTGAGGATCTCAGTCCTGGCATCGGTTAGAAACTTGATGCTTATAGAAAGTGTGTTGAGAAAACTAAGGTCGCTTTTATTCAGGACCACCCCTTCACGACGGGTTTCCACATACACTTAATCGGGTTGATAGAAGTTTAGTCTTGTAGTCATAAATGACTCGACATATCACTTAGGTGTTTACTGTGAATGTATATATATTCATGTCGTTTTGAATGAAACTCTTGTTTGTTAATTTTTTTGATGTTTAAATCATCTTAGTAATGCTATGGGCATTAATGGTGGGTATTTTAATGTGCATCTAGTGAATGGTTTAGTTGAATCATTCATAAAGCATCTTGAACTTATTACCCGGAAACCGTTGATATGTTTCTGTTTGGAGACTTGCTACAGTACACAATTCTCCATCACGGTTGCTACTTCACCAAGATTTGAAAATTTGATGAGAAGTCTTCCCACCGTTAAGGGAAGGAATGGCTATCGTCTAAATAAACAGCGGGAATTCTCCTGGTTTTCGCAGGATCCATCTCATCTTGATATGTGCAAATAAATTGCTTCTTAGAGGAGTTGCGAATGTAGTAGCACGTAACTGTGTCATTAAGGACACATCCCAAACGTGGAGAACCATTCATAAACATTAAAATATAGAGCTTTTGATAATCCAGGTTTACCTGGAAGGGTCCCATGATACTTGCAAAAAGTTTGTGGTTATGGAACATAAGTGACGATTTGATGTATATAAACAACCAATGTTTTTCTTAGGCTTGATGGTTTCAGGAAGAACCTTGGACTTAAGCGAGCCTGAGATGGAAATAATCCCGCAATGGGTAACCTTTTGGGAAGTTGTTGTCTGATAACCATAACAGTGTAGGTATATTCAAATCCCCATTGTTGGATAATCGCGACAGCCAAGTGTTGAGAATATTGTCTAGTGTACATGGAGTCAAGTTGTTATATAACACTTGAAAAGATTGTTGAAGGACGATCAAGTTCTCTGAGTTAGTTCTCATGATAAGAGAGCGTTTACGCAGAAATTTTGGAACCCCAAAGTGAGGAACTCTCCAAAGAATATGCGTGTAACTGAGGAATCTGGAATCATGGTACACTGGTTGTTGGTGGCATTTTGTGTAGACGATGTTGGTGATAAACCACTCTCTATATTGGAATCTCATTATAGGAATGATTGGTTTAACCTAAAAGGAGAGTTTCAAACAAAATAATAGTTTCTCGCGCATAATTTCTGGAACTGCAGATGAACGCTTGATAATGTGTGCCAAATTTGGCCTCATCCAGTGTTTGCAGTCCAGACATCCGATAATGGACACCATATTGGCTGCAGGTGGATGCTTGCACTGAGTGAGAAATAAAATCAACTAGTACGTACATATCACAAAGTCTTTCACATGAACTTGAAAATGATTAAGAAAAGTATTCCTTTGTTATGGATGCACTTACCTTCTTGGTATTTGATTATTCAGGTAGTCCCGGGACTCGACATGTATCTAATAGATGTGGTTAACGCAATACGTGAAAATATCTGGAGATTTTCTGTTCTCATCATACATACCATGTCACAATATTCACTAGACTTAATCGAGCCTTGTTCGTTCGGTTTGATAAGATCTGGGCGACTGTAGGTATCGTCTAGGTGAATACTTAATAACTAAGGAATATGAAAATAATCTTATAAGCCCGTTGATTTTGCATATGCTAGATTTGATACAACATTAACTTTGCTGGAACTCCTGAAGAATTCTCCAAAGCACAACAATGCTTAATGAAGGAGTTCGAGATATAATATCTATGTAAAACATGATATCAGTCTGTTGATTGAGATGTCGCTAGCAGTCCATTAATTTTGTCAATTTTTAACAGATTATGCATGTTTAATGGACATGCTAACATAATTACAGTTGTGCGATCTCTTAACAAATGAGATACATCGCTATGTGGTTTACACTACACCAAAGATGTGTAACTGGTACAATGGCTGAAATACGTTGTAGAAACTTGATATTGGTTTCTAGGAAACATGTAAGTTTGGTTTTGCCGAACACCAATATCGAGACATTGGTCTAAAGAAAATTCTTATGTGGTACCGTTGAGCTTGATCTTTTACATAAAACATCGCAGATGTCTCCCACAGAGAAAAGATAATCAGTTGTTTAAGTTTTCATTTTTAGCAGGTTTGCAAAAGCATCTAAATACTTTTCCTAATTAATTATCAGAGGATAGTTTTTCCTCTAATATGGTACAATTGTTCAAACATAGCTAATAGAAAATAAAAAAGTTGCTACTATCAGACGATCATCAAAGAAACTACATGAAGAAAAATCAGACTAAGTTTCACGAGTAAGGGAAGTTGTTGAAGACATGAAAGATGGTTTATGATCTTCATGCAATATCACAACATGAATATTGATCGACTGAGAGAACTCCTCATTAGGGGGAGTTAAATTGTGGAAGACTATGGATATTTGACATTTTGTAGCTTTATGCGATGTACTATTTTCCCTTAGTCAAGGTTTTTCCGCCATTGGGGTTTCCTTGTCAAGGTTTAATGGCACACGAATCTACAATTATCCACAGTCTGAAACGTTGTACTCTTTTTTCCTTTGTTCTGGTTTTTGTCCCTGTGGGGTTTTCCAGTCAAGGTTTAACGAGGCAACATCTGCGGGGTCCAGCACTATTCCGAGTACTCATGTTTTCCTGACTCAGTTTTTGTCCCTCTTGATTTTCCTAGCGAGGTAATGAGATAACAATTGTAGAACACTGGTCATCATCTAAGGAGACGTATATCCATGAATTTTCTTGAGAAACAATGTGGAAGATCATATTGTACTATTTTGGTTCAGGCTTTTACCATGCACGCTTTTTCCTGACAAGATTTTAACGAAGCAAAATGACCAGCATCGCCACATCGTAAATTAGTAATGAGCTTTTAGCATTCAGGTTTTTCGAAAGTGATTTTCTTGGCAATGTTTCGTCAGTCTAGTTTTTATCCTACCATATTTTTCTGGCGAAGTGTTTCCCATGATATTTTTTTTGGAATGGTGGTCATCCAAGAGGGTGATGTTATTAAAATTGTGTTACCGCAAGTGCAAGGCTAGTAGGCCATCCATAACCAAAACCTAAAGTCTCAGTTTTCAGTTTCAAGAACCGAAGTTTGTATCATATATTTTCGGTTCGGTTCCAGAGCCGAGACGACTCGATTCGATACAAAGACGGTCGGTTTTAGGTCAACCGACAATATTCATTTGATAATTTCATTCATTTAATCATTTTATTATATTAGTAATCAGTTTCCACACCCTAAAAACCAGGTAATTTGCAAGAACTTTTAACTTAAGAGGAAAAAAAAAACAAAAAAAACAAACAAACAGAGCATGCAACTTTCAATAACTTAAGCAAGCACAATAGATAGAATATCGAAAATAAATGATCAATACACAAGAGACAACAATCAAGTTCCAAAAAATTCTAGTTTTCTTCTTAATTTGAGGGAAATTAAGAATCTACATAAATGGAACTATGCGTTTCACTCCATTCCTTGTACGTGTCTCTCTCCATCATTCTATCAAGAGCATTCACCGACTGGCCTGCAATAGCTTTTCTCTAACGATTGAAAGGGACTGATCGCTTTGTCGATCATACATGATGTAATGGGTTGGATCCGGGGGATTGTCTTCACGCATTCTGAATACGGTATGAATGGATTCTTGATCGGGCGGTTCTTCATAAAACGACTCTTTGAATTGCTCATTGTACAAATCCATATAACCCTAGTTTAAAATGGATTTGATTTATTTCTTGTTGATCTTCAATTTAACACCCAACACGACTCGGGATGTCCAAAAAACCCGAAACCGTGGTGAACCGAACTGGACCGCACCGAAAATTGCAAAAACCGAACCGAAGCGAGGTTGATGGTTGGTGCAAGAATTGAAAAACCGAGCATTATGGAGATGGTGATGTCTGAGCATATAACCGAACCGAAACACCATGGTGTGCACCGATTAATATGAGACTTTAAATCTAAATCATTTTAACCATAGTATATATTTAAGTTATTAACCATAAATTATGTACTTTCTCTCCATCTCATCTTTTTTTCACCCTCTCTGCAACTATACAACCACTAGCACCACAAATTTCCTTCATTAAATCAATTACTATCAAATCAAGTACTTTCTTTTATTTAAAAAAAAAAATTTTCTTTAATCTCTCGGGTTTTCACCAAAACCGAACCAAAAAAACCGAACCGAAGATGAATGGCGAAGGTAGTGGTGCAAGAATTGAAAAATCGAAGATTATGGTGATGGTGATGGTTGGGCATAAAACCGAACCGAGTCATGGACAACCCTAACACGACAGTTCCATCAAAACATCCTTATATATCTGAATCGACAACTATAAGATTTTAAAATCAGTAAAGGGGAGTTGAAATCATGGACATTGTTTATTGGATTTCAGTAATAAGAGAATTTGGTTTCAGCTACTAACGATGTGTTAAATGGTGTTATTGTTTGTGAAAAAGGAGGGGTACCGAAATACGACCAACTTTTCGTTTGGGCTCGTGAGTCTTATGGTTAGGTTTGGACGATCTCAAAAATCAATATCCAAACCTAAATAACCGGATTTGTGATCTATGGATCAACTTGACAAAGACAAGTAAACTCGACGGTTATGGATAACGTACTTCTTGTGTTTGCTTTTAATTATATGTCAGAGTTTATATAATTGCGGAAAGGAAAAGCACACAAGACACCAGAACGTTTTTTTAACGAGGAAACTGCCTTGCAGAAAAACCTCGGGACCTCGTCCAGATTGAACACCGCCCAGTACAAACTGACTACAAACGCTAGCCTACTATAAGACTTCGGTCTGGGATGTAGCAGAGACCAAATCAAGCCCTCCAAGAGAATTGGCTACTGTCGCACTCCTTACGTCTCTAGATCCCCCACAGATCGTCACGCACTTGATTCCCCCAGCTGACGTCCTTTACAGGCCTAGGAGTTGCTTTGACCGCTGTCAAAGGCTTGCGTCAGCAATACTGGCTTTGCAACTTAATTGTTGACGTATGATCGAACTGTCCTCTATCAGTTTTTCATACACAAGTTGACTTCCTTCGGATTGCTCCAGGTCATACGGAAATCTACATTACAAATCAGGGCTGGCAAGCAAACCGAGTAAGCTATGCCCAATTTGTCTCTACCTCAGTTGTACACGAAGAATCACTTAAGAAACTTGTACAACCGGAGCTAACTAAGTCTTACAACACCGAGTGCAGCCGTGCGTTGCTACCTTTCAACCTTGTGTGTAACGTATCAGTGCTTGAATAGCCGTATAGCAGAAGAGACGGACTTTAGAATAGACAAGAACGTAATCAGGTTACCAAGGTTACAGGTTAATCCGATTTCAACCAAATAAGGTCTCAATCTCCTACCTGTGCTTCCCAACTCTCAAGAGAAGTCTTTTATAGTCGTAGGGAGTTCCCAGAGGAGCTGCAACCTATAGAGGATGACTATACCACAACAAGCGTTCATCGAAGTGAAAAGAGTTTACGAGCACTTCCCTAAGGACCTTCACGTATGCTTGATGCTTGCGGTATTTGTCCATAGACACCTCTATTTATAGCACTCAATAAGATAGGTTGCTTTGGAATAAAGCAATCAATTACTTGTCCCACAAGTTAAAGAAACCCTAAACTTGCCAACCAAGTAATAAAGATTAATCTCAATTGGAATTCTTTTTAACATTTATCTGCCAAGTGTTTTGTTAGCTCAAAAACACTTCAAGATAGAATCCAACAGACCAGAGATAATCTTTATCTTATTGACTCATTGAGGATCGTTAGATGGACCACAAAAGATATTTTCGTGATATACAAGTCCACCTAAGAGATAAAGGAGTTTAGAGTTTAACCCAAGTGAAATTCTGGAAGAATATACACTTAATCTGAATACCAGCCAAAGTAACCGACATCTAGGTTCGCGTAGGTTCGCGAAATGTTCAGTCACCTTGGAACTCAGGAGAAATCCGAGTTTCTGGTTTGCGTACCGGTTCGTGAACCATCCGCCATTCAGATTTGGCCAAACTTGGATTCGCTGGAAGTTCTGGGCTTAGTCAGGGCTTAGACGTGTGTACGCCTCAGCAATAATCCATGGACTCTTGCTCAAGAGTACTCCTTTAGATTCACCCATATCCAACTAATGATTTGCAAGCAAACCATTGCAATGGACAAATGGTATCGAATCTATCTCATTCATTCTTGTACTCATAGCATTTGTGGGAACAAATACTAGTCATGACACAAGGCCATGTTAGACAAGAATACGATCCTAATCGCTATGATCACTACTAAAGTAGTCGACTATATTTCGAAAGAATTGAGAAAGTAGAATAGAAGAATTTCCATAAAGTCATAACTCCTACTAACCTTTTGTCGATGAAGAATAATTGATGTCTTCTTTGTCTTCACAGTCTTCGTCTTCAAGGTCTCTACTACTTTGTCTATATCCCAATTCTGAAATCTAAACTCTAGTAGGCTAAATCAAGAATTGAGTTTTGACAACTAAAACTGACAACTAGCTTGACATACCAACGCTAGTGGGTTTGACCGGACAATGTCCTAACAATCTCCCCCTTTGTCAATTTTAGTGACAAAACCAATTTACATATGTATTCAAGTAATATACAATTAAGTACTAACCAGATGTCTCTTGATTTCTTGAATTCTTCAACTTCTCCCTTGAGTCTTGATGTGCTCATTAAACTCTTGTTGATGAATCCGTAGTCAGCAGCTACAACATATCCAGCTCAAACAACCATAAAGGTATGCTTAAGCTTATGTGGGTTGGTATGATCATCCCACATGTTGTTTGTGCGTAAGAGTAAGAATTTGAGCAAACTTTAAAGTTCGTGTATCATAATTTTTAAAGTGATTCTACTCATTCTTGATACGAAGCTTCTTCTCAGCTTTAATTACTCCCCCTTACTTGATACTTTGTGAAAAGCACAACAAGTAAGCACATGATGTTCTCCCCCTATGGTTATGCACCACAAGAACAAGAACCATATGTATTCTCCCCCTATTTGTCAAAAAAATATGACAAAGTAGTTCGAGACTAGGGTTTCATAAACCTATGAGAAATGGTTAAGCTAAGTACTATCAAGTTTAAAGATGGTATACTTAGGTAATCTGAACAAAAAGATTCATGAGCTCTCACCTTATGGAGAAATATAGATACAGCTTTCTCCCAATATTCCACATCCACGCTCCCCAAAAAGATTTGTTATTAAGCGCAAGTTCAAGATAAGAACTCTCCCCCGTGTGGTGTCATTCATTAAAGAACAAATGACAAAGACAAACATGGACGAGAGCAATTGAATGTTATCCAGTTTTGCTTTGTTAATAATCTCTTTTCCTTAGCCAATTTCTGGGAAAAGAGTATATGATTCCGAGTTTGTGAAAACCCTAAAAATCATACAATCAAAAGTTTCTTGATCGTAAGAAAAGGCATAACTTTTATAAATAGATATAGCTTTACGTCACTACCGAGGCAATGGAAAAAACTATGTATTGCAATAAGATTGAGGTAGACAAATCAAGTATTGCAAACATCATTAATAACATCTAAAAAAAACTTTTATTAATGAAATAAAGTAGTACATGCTTGAAAAATTCTAAAAAGCATGAAAAGGCAAACTACTTAACAGATTTAGTTTATATTCCTTAGGCAAAAGTAAGAACAAGTTCTCACAAGGAATCAACTAATCTAATCTACTTCGAAAGAATAAATCTAAACAAAAAGTTGTTGTTTAACAACTTTATTTAGGATTGCTACTTGGAAAACTAGCCACTTTTGGCATTACATACTTCACAATACTTGTTGTCAGCAAGTTTCTTGATTCGTCTTTTCAAGAGAGCAAGCTCATCCTGTACTGCTTCCAACTGGGACATAAGCAATGCATTCTTTCTTGTAGTAGCCATGGTGTTATTTTTCATGGCTTCATAATCTATGAAGAAACGATAGACGATGGCAGATGAAATCTGAACCTTCTGATCCTGTTTTTCATATTCATAAGCATCAAAGGAGTAAACCCCAAGACGATGAGTATGAAAAGCCATAATCTCTTCTCCTTCTTCCAGAATCTCTTCTTCCCTTTCTATCTCTTCAGAGCCTTGGGCACAACTAAACTTCTCCATTTTTAGAGGTAGAATAATAGAGAAAATACTTGAATAATTATTCCTCAAGTATTGTGGTATTTATATAGGAATACCAAGAAGGGATTGACTCAAATATCTCACACAATTTTGCACTCCCAGAGTCCTTTGGGTTTGTGTTTGCGTTTTAGATAACAATGAAGTAATCTATTCTGAGATTTGAGTGATTCTTTTTCGCAGAAAATCACTGTGTCTGCGTAGTAGAGTTTTCGTATAGAAAAACACTTCTGACGGTTCGGGAACCGTGTGTAACAGGTTTTTGAACACGTCAGCCTGGACAAGTGCCTTCATACATTTCTCACAACATGGTTTTTGACATAACCGTGTTTGTGCACTCAGGTGCCTATTCTGAGTGGTACTGATCATCTTAATCAGGGTTTCTTTTTCCATGTTTTCATATTTCCTTGTCTTTCAGTACTAAGACAAGGAAATAGTTTTCAACACTCAGGTTTGAGTGTTGGGGTGAGTATTGTTATACTCACCTGGTCTGGACCTTCGTCTAGACCTCCTCGATCTTTTTTTTCCAAAGTTATCATAGAAGCTATTGTCATTGGGATACGGCTCAGTATCTGACAAACTTCTAGATGATTTCCTAGCTTCCTGAACCTGTTTTTCAAGGTCTTCATTGAGCTTAGTGTATCCTGATAACATCTTATCCAGATTATTCAGGCTTATCATCTCTTTGGAGGTTCGAGGTTGATTGCTCTTAGAGTTCCCTCTCTTCGGAGTCCACTTTTCAGTGGTCATGGTTGAAACAGACATCCTGTTCTCCGGTCTCTGAGGTTTTCTTCTAGAGTATGGAATAG
>JAJJMA010080409.1:0-12178 GCA_023529015.1 Papaver nudicaule
TTCACTCTTTTTCCACGCCACATCCGCTTCAGAAACTTTGAGCAGATGATCAAGATTTACGTTAAGATCAGTGATATTACGCAACTCTTGGCGGTACCACTTAACATCCCGACCCAAACTAACTAACATGTTACGTTGTTTGTTGTTAGCACTAATCAACTTACCAATCTCAGTTTCGGCCCGCTGTAGTCGGCTATCAGGGTTTTGTCGGCGACCTTATAAGGGAAAGAGACTAGGCGTTGGGTAAAAGGGAAACAAAATACATGAACCAAACTCATTGTACGCAAGATAGAAAATGACTACTAACCTTGGAGTGCGTCAACCTTATTCTTCTGTTGGTTATAATTGACCCAATGGCGATAGCTCTCTTTCTTTTCCGCAGCGAATTGGTTTTTCAAAGTACTATGGGCTTCATCCACTTTAGCCTTTGCCTGACGCAGATTGTCCAGATCTTGCTTTAACTGAGCATTCAAAGTGATGCCACCTAGATTGCGCTGGAAATCCTATAGAGTGCAGGGAATAGTAAAGTTAGGAGAGAAATTTACAATAAAGACATAGAAATAAAGGTGAGGCAGCAATATATACCATGACAGCAATACAGAACTGTTCATAAGGAGTGAGATGAGAAACGACGGTAGTAAGATCAGCGGGCCTCAGCGCTAATCCAGGTTCGCTTAGTTTGCACATTGATTCCAGATAAAGAGTATTAGAGCCATTTCCATCCTGAGACAGCAATGTAGCGAAGAATTCCATTAGCTTGTTCGGCGGTAGCTGAGTTTCTGTGGAAGTATTGCCAGCAGAAGGACAAGGTGGAATGTTAAATGAGAGAAGGTGATGAAGAGCTGAGGCAATATTGTTGGTAGCTGAGGCAGAGGAAGATCCAACTAGATTGGTTGACTGCTCAGGAACTTGCGTCTCCACAGTATTCTCATCAGCGGTATCCACGTTCATATCAGCGGTACCATGCCCTGTGGTAGCAGTATTGGAAGTGGTTGTTGGTAGAGTTGTAGGAGTTTCTTCAAACACTTCACCAGCATGACGCTCGTCAGCGGATTTCACAGGTTGATCCTCAGAAACAAGATCATTGGCGGTAACAGGATTGATGGGCTGATCACCACCCTTGGAAGCACGAGTCTTCTTGATTTTCGGCATCTTGTTATCATTCTCAGAAGATTTGTTGTCCTTTTTCACGGTGGTTTCACCACCTTTGTGTTTGGAAGATTCTCCATCCTTTTTCATTGAGGACCCGCTGTCTCCTTCTTTGGAAGGGGCACTATCTTTCTTTGCAGAGTTGGCAGACTTGACACTAGCATTTTTCTTGGATTCACCAGCGGTAGACTTAACGCTGTTATTTTTCTTAGAACCAGCGGTGGTCATACCAGGGAGTACGCTAACAAGACCTTTAACACGATCTTTCGCGCTAACAGGTTTCTCGGGCTTGGATTTTTTCTTGGGTTGCTGAGGAAAGGAAAGTCATCATCAGCGGTTTAGCTAACAAACAGAGGCAAATATATACATATATTTCAAAAACAAGAAAAAAGTGTTTGTTACCTCAACAGCGTCTCCCTCCTTTCCTTTCCTTTTGGTGCCTTGCTTTTTCTTAGTAGGTGGTTTGCAGAACTCGGATTTCTTAATCCACTTCTTCTTTTCACCAACAACAAATTTTCCATCCTTCTTGAGATATTGGTCCTCCTCATCCCAGCGGACGGACCAAAAGTCATGATTGGCCAAGTCAGAATGCTCAGGGAGAAACGCTTCACGAGGAATAGTCTTGTCTTCATCTTCAAAACCTTTGAGCCAAGGACCTTCAACTTGACAAGGAATTTCGCCCCAGCGGTTCTCGGATTTATGGCGGACTGTGGGATTCTTGGTAGTAGAAGCTTCCCTGTCAGCGTCCCTTAAGAATTTTTTGGGATTGTTTTGACCTCTTCTTGACTCAATTCGATATAGCCAAGGTTCGCCGGCCCTAGAGCTAGGCTTCACGTGGTATTGATCAATAAAGTTTTCAACGGTATATAGCTCCTTATTAATAAAGGCTGGATTCCTAGTAATATTAGGATAGAGCGTGCAGCCGTTACTGCGGGCAACCCACTCATAGAGAATGCGAATAGAATTACCAGAGAGTTGAGCAGGATGCTTGTTCACATGCTTCAGCAGACGAAGAAGAAGAGGATTGGCAGGATCATAGAGGGGGAACTGATATCCGGCTCTAATCTGGCCCATCGATATGACCAAATGTTTTTCATCTTGACCATCTTGGCGGATATGATCTAGGAGGAGTTTCTCAGAGCACATAGTAATGCCGGCAAGAGGAAAAATATTAAGCGCTGAAGTAATTTTATGAGATTTGGAGCAGTATTCCGCCCACTCGTCACCCCAAGAAGGCATATCGCCCACATCTTCAGATTCTTCTTCAGATTCATGGTTTTGAGAATTTGAAGATGATTCGGCGTCTTCACGGTTAGACCCTTGCTGCTGAAGTTCCTGTTCTTGGTCATAAGAAGAGTCGGTAGAAGCCATCGGACTGACGGAAAAAATGAAGCTGTGTCGGAAAAAGAAGTTGCAGAGGTGAAATTTCACCGGAGCAAGAAAAAAGTGAGTAAAAGTTAAATCTGGAGGAAGAATATCGTAGAGCAGAAGCCAAAAAGTGATTTTACACCGAAAAGAAGTCGAAAAAGAGGCGGAAATAGGTTGTTTCTGACCGAGCAGCGACGGCTTGAGGAGGTTAGGGTTTCTGCCTTAGGGTTTTCGGAGAAGAGAGTGAACAAGGAAAGGCTAAGAAGGAAAATGAAGAAAATGGGAGAAAAAGAGATATTTATAGGTGGAGGATATCAACCGGTTAAACAAGTGACAGGTCATAAAGTAACCCTAATCTTCGGCATGCAACTACACGTGGAGAAAGTACTATCAGAGGAAACGCGCTGGCATTTTCGGCGGTCAAGGGAATTTCATCTTCAGCGACTGGAGTCTTTTAAGATGAAAGAGGCAAAATGTAGGTGAAGAAAATGCCATACGCCAAATAATAAGAACTTAAGGAGAGATTTATATTCAGAAGGGCATTCATAAGAGATGAAATATAGTGACAGCGGATCCTTTCAGCGGTAATCACTAATCACGGAAGGATGTTGAGAAAGTATATGGGACAGCGGTATACACAAGAGTCACTTCAGCGGTAAAGCCTCGACAAAAGCTGAGTAAGTTAGTTGAGCATTTAATGTTAGGCAGAACGGTCGAGTTGAATGGTTGACTCAGTGGAATCTGAGTCATTAATCTTATCCTCCACAAGGAAGTGACGCTGAAGTTATTAAAGGATAGGCGCTGAGTTATTGAAGAAGTATAGCGGTAAGGCGGTGAGGAACAGGACAAATAGTGTCAGAGATAGTTTGTACTTATTAGCTGTATTCCACTACTTGTAAACGCCTATATAAGGCAGTGTACGCCCTCATTGGAGGGGGTTGGAAAAGTGATTGCTAGGGTTTGGCTAGTAGAGAGGAAGCAAGTCCTAACTCTCTGTTATCCAAATTGTTGGTGAGATCTTGAGGTCATTTGTAGAGTGCACATCCTTTGCAAGGTGAGATGCAAGGATTTCATTAATAATATTCTATGGCTGAGAGTTCTTAGCTTAACTACTTGTTGTGTTATGCTTTTGGCTTAACTCTTATTTCTGCTCATGTTAGACTTGAATGCTGTTATGTTTATTGGTTAGAGTTTTACCTTAAGTATGTATGATATACTTTGTTTTCGGTCTTAAGTAAGGGTGTATTGGTAAAATCTTCACTATGGGGATTTTACCAACTACATTTTGGCGCTAGAAGAGGTCTGAACCTGTGGTTTTCAAAAATTTTTCTTCTTGTTTTCATGAAACTTAAGCTATTTTTGTACGATATTGAAGTTTTTAAGTATTGGATATGCTGTTGTGTAAGAGAAGCTTAGACTTTCCTTTTATGGAAGTCATAAAATGTGTTTATTATTGTTCAAGGAGGCTGAACCTTATAAGGCCTTGGTAATTAGGAAATATTGAGTGTTTTTAACATGATTGTTGGCGTCTTAACAGCACTTGTGTTGCTGGTGGTTTTTTAACCATAAATTTATGCTTCTAAGTTTAGTATGCAGCTGTATAAATGGAAGTTCTGAGTATGTTTATTGTTGTTAAGGAGGCTGAACCTTAAAAAGCTTTTATATTAGGAATTATAGAATGTTGTGAGTATGATTAACAGCACTTATGTTGCTGGTGGTTTCTAACCATACATATACTTGTGAATTTATTAGTCTTCCATTCAACAGCACTTATGATGCTCGTGTTTTTACAGCACTTATGGTACTGTTCTTGTCAAATCTTTATAAAACCATGAGAATACCTTTCTATTAAGGCACGATTGATGTCATTAATATATTCTTAGATGTGTTGGAGCACGTAATTAGGGTTTCTTGTCTGAAATACTATGTTAAGCATGATTCTTAGCAGATATGTCCTATTCTAGATGTCATAGTGGGGTTTTCGATTAAAAATGTTATGAAAAGTTGTTAACAAAACCTTCATGCCGTACAGATTTTGATCTTTGATATGAGTTTGGTTATCAAACTTTGGTGTTTTTAGGGCTTCAATGAGTTTTCAAAAGTTAGGGTTTTCTTCCAACTGCCGACAAGACTAGGTCACGCTCTGCAAATGTTGTTGCTGCTGTTCTGTACTATTTTGTTTGTTTCCTACTTTGTCAGAAATTATTCAACCGCCTCCACTAACGAATTTGGCATTTGCTAACAGTCAAGCTAGCTTAATACTGTCAGGAAGTGCTTTTGTTGTTTTCTACACAGGATACCAAAATGGTGACTAAGCGGAAAGGAGGTACAGCGTCAACAAGTAAAGCTTCGAAATCTCCCATGCCCGTCCAGTCTGTTCCCCTTCCTAGTCAACACAACTTGAGAAGTTCGGCGGTACCACCGCTGGGTTTTGCGCATGATTTTCTCTTGAGTGGCAATGCAAATCAGCGATCAACGACACCACAGCAGGTGATTCATCAACAACAGTCAGCAATACCACAGACAGTAAGTCAGCAACAACAGCCAATGGCGCCGACACCAGAACAACAGACAACAACAATGCAGTCAGCAGTACCTTCACAGCAAACAGCAGCAACACAGTCAGCGGTACCTCAACAACAGACAGAGGCTTTGGGTCCTATTTCGATACAAGATATAACACATTTGGATGGAATACCAGAAGGGGATGAAGAAGAAGAGGTCCCAGTGCAAAGTAAAGGGAAAGTAGTGGATGACGGCACCATCAAAGAAACAACGATTCCTGGAGAGACGTCTCATGCAGTTGAAGGATTATCAAGGATAGTAGGCGGTAACTTCAACAGTGGCGGACTACCATCGATAGCAGTTGGTAACACTTCAAAAGAAATAGGAGGTAGCAGTAGAATGGTAGCAGCTGTGGGAGCATCAAGAACGACGCCAATAACAGTATCAGAGGGAAAATCCATCAGCGCTACCGAAGAAATGCTAAAGAAGTTCTTTGAACAAAGCACCATAAATCAAGCTCAGATGCAGTTGCAGATGCAAAGGCAAATGGATATTATTCTTCAGAGTAACTTGCAATTGGCACAACAGCATAAGCAATTAATGGAGAGTCGTAGCAAAAGTAAAAGTCGCTCAACCCATACAGTACACAAAACTCAGAAGAGCAGATCTGTAAGACCAGAAGTGGCGGCATCCACAGTGAAAAAAGAAGAAGGAACTAAGAGGACAGGGAAATCTAATCACGGCGAGGAAAGTTACGCTGACTCGGGTAAATTAGATGACTATCAAGAGTATGTTGCAAAGAGGTTGCGCCGTATGGAAAGGAAGATAGAAGAAGTTACAGGTCAGCCAAAAGACGATAAGTTGAAGAAGGCAATCTTAGAAGCAAAGAAGACACCATTCGTAGACGAAATTACGTATGGGTATGTATCCAGGAAGTTTAGTATGCCGACTTTCACATCAATCTTCGACGGTACAGGGGATCCTACATTGCACTTGCAAAGCTACAGAAGAGATTTAACAGCTTGGACTGGCTCAGATCCAATTATGTGCATGTCGTTTGCCGCTGCTCTTAAAGATGAAGCTTTGGCTTGGTTCGGCGGCCTGAAAGAGAAGTCAATTGCGAAATACTCACAGTTAGAAGAGAAGTTCATTGCGAACTATATTCAAAACAAGAGAATGCGCCCTGGGGCAGAGAAATTGTTCAACAACAGGAAAAGACCTTCGGAAACCTGTAGAAGTTACATCATGAGGTGGAGAAAATTGTGCGGTGAAGTAGGCTCAGCGGTATCTGACAAAGAAAAGATGGGAGCATTTACCAGCGGCATGGAGACAACGGATCAGATGTTCCAGTCTTTATATTGGACTCCAGTGGCGGATATAGGAGAATTAAGGGCAAGACAGAATGAATGGTTAGTATATGAAGAAATGCGAGAAGAAGAAGAGCGCCAGAAGAAAGAAAGCACAAAGCACGCCCATTCTATCAACAATTTGTCGCCGGAAGAGCAAGAAGAAACAAGAAAGGAATGGATTAGAATGGAACACAAAAAATTGGAAGCAGAAGAAGCTAAGAAATCAGCGGCAATTGTCCCACATCAGCAGCCACAAGAAAGACAGCAGCATCAACAGAATGGCAGTCAACAGTGGAATCAAGGAAAAAGAGACACTTATGCAGGAAGAGATGATCAAGACAATAGAGGAAGATATGTTAACAACGATAGAAGAAATTACGGCGACAACAGAGGAGGATATGATAATCGGCGACAGGGGAATGGTGATAGAAGATTCAATAACGACAATCGAAGATTTGGCGATAGAAAGCCAGGATACCCAGATTTTCAAGACGTCACTCTACCAAAATTACGTGTCACGTATACTGATGCTTTTGGGCAGATAGAGAGTTCAGCATCAAGGAATGAAATCCGCTATCCTTTTAACAGAGGCAATCCTGCGAACCCTATTTCCAACACTAGCCAGTACTGCCAATATCATCAGTTTCACGGTCACACAACTGAAAATTGCACAGGAGTTCAAAGAGAAGTTCATAGATTCATCCGTATGGGAAGATTTCAAGATTTCTTAGAATTACCCCCAGCGCCACCAATGGAGGTTCAGCCAATCCAAGCAGTGCAGCCAAAGCCTGAAGTATTTGAAGTTGAAGTTCAGCGTGATTTGAAAGAATTGAATTGTTTTTCAATTGTGCATTCAACAATCAGCAGAGATGAATTTCACAATAATGTAATGTCAAGAATCCACAAGAGGGATAGCAGTGGCAAAGAGATCTTCAGTGTTGCTGTCAAGAACAGTCCACTACTAGAATGGATGAAAAAGTCAGTCAGTTTTTCGGCGGTAGAGCTATCACCTGAGGCAAGAAATCACTTGAACCCTTTGGTCCTTACTATCCAGATAGGAAAGTTCAAGGTTCCAAGAGTATTGGTAGATCCAGGGAGCTCTGTTGATATTCTCTTCAACTCAGCGTACCAGGCTATGGACTCTAAAGAAGAGCCAGTAGAGGCATTAGTTCCTTCGTCATATAGTATTTATGGATTTAATGGGATAGCATCCAAACCTAAAGGAGAAGTGAAGATGAAGGTTGTTACGACAAAAACGCTGATTATGGATACTACTTTCTGTGTTGTGGAGGTAGACTCGCCGTATGCAGCAATCCTCGGCAGACCATGGTTGCACAGCATCAAGGGAGTACCTTCTACTTATCATCAGCGGTTGCGATTTCCAACTCCAGAAGGGGTAGCTGAATACATTGGCGACTCATCAACAGCAGAGGCATGTAATGAGGTAGACGTCAAGATGCGTGAAACTCGAAAAGCAAAGATAATTGAGAAAAAGAAACAGACTAAAGAAGCAACGAAGACTAAAGAAATAGCTGAACTAGTCGCTGATCCCAACAAATATATTTTTTCTGTGAAGGAGGATGAGTCAGCGGCAGGACCTTCAGCGGCACCTTTATAGCAATTAAAGGAACCTTCGCCTATGGGTGAACCAGATTTGCATTTCACGGCGGTAGAACCTACAAGGGAAATCAACATAGGTGAAGAAGGTGCTCCTAAGATAGTAAAAATTGGTACCTTATTGAATGAAGAAGAATCTCGGCGGTTAGAAGCTTTACTAAAAGAGTATGTGGATGTCTTTGCTTGGGGCATGAACGAGATGCCGGGTATTGATCCAAAAACTGCATGTCACAAGTTGGACATAGATCCAAGGATTAGGCCATTCAAACAGCGTCCAAGGAAGTTGGCACCGGCGTACAAGGAAGCGGTGGAGGCTGAGATTGATAAGATGAAAGCGTCAGGAATCATTAGACCAGTCCAATATCCGGAATGGATAGCCAATATGGTGGTGGTTCCTAAGAAGAATAAAGGGGTAAGAATATGTATTGACTTCAGCGACTTGAATAGGGCGTGTCCCAAAAATAGTTTTCCATTACCTAGCATAGACCAGACCGTTGATGCTACTTCCGGGCATGAGTTGCTGTCTTTTATGGATGGTTATTCTGGATACAACCAGATACCGCTGGCTGAAGAAGATCAGCGTCATACAGCTTTTTTTTCTACCAAAGGTTTATTTTGTTACACTAGAATGCCGTTTGGTCTTAAGAATGCTGGCGCTACATACCAAAAGATGGCTCAAGATATGTTTGAGAAGTGGATAGGCAAAACCATGGAGGTATACGTTGATGACATGTTGGTCAAGAGCAAGGAAAAGAAGGATCACGTACAAGACTTGAAAGAAATTTTTGATCACATGAGAATAACTAAGTTAAAGATCAACCCAGCGAAGTGTGTATTTGGTGTTACATCTGGAAAGTTTTTGGGATATGTTGTCACAAAGAAAGGAGTAGAGGCAGACCAGGCCAAAGTCAAAGCTGTTTTGGAAATGCCCTCGCCGGTGACTCTGAAGGATGTTATGCGCTTAAATGGTGTACTGGCGTCTCTTAACAGATTTATATCTCGATTCTCTGACAAGTGCAAATTATTTTTCCAAATGCTGAAGAAAGGAGAAAAGTTCAACTGGACAAAGGACCATGAGGAAGCTTTTCAGGGAATAAAGAAGTATTTAGCTACTTTGCCAGCTATTCAGCCGCCGGAACACGGAGAAGAGTTAAGGGTCTACTTGGCGGCCACATCCTCAGCGGTCAGTGCAGTTTTAGTACGGACAAAAGGAGGAGAGACACCAATTTATTATATTAGTCGAACTCTGCAGCCCGCTGAGAAGAATTATACTAAGATAGAGCAGCTAATACTAGCTCTGGTTTTTGCCACTAACAGACTTCGACCATATTTTCATGCTCATCCCATAACGGTGCTCACCAAAACTCCTATTGAAGCTATTCTTCATAGTTCTCAAAGAGCAGGGCGTATTGCAAAATGGAATGCTCAGATAGATCAGTTTGGCGTCAAATATGAAATAAGGACAGCTCAAAGGTCACAAGTTATCGCTGATTTCCTGGCGGACTTTCCCATTGAAGAAGAGGAAGAAGAAACTGAAGATATTCCATTTATGGAGAAGGAAGATTCAGAGGAAGGAGTCCCAGATTTGCTAAAAAAAGATCCAAACCAGTGGGAAGTATATGTTGATGGCTCAGCTAATAAAGAAGGCAAAGGAATTGGCATAGTTTTTATCTCTCCAAAAGGTTCAAGGATAGTCCACTCATTCAGATTAGAGTTCCCAGCTACAAACAATGAGGCAGAATATGAAGCGGTGATACACGCCATGAGACTCATAATCGAAATGGACATCAGCAACATTCGTTTGACTAGTGATTCTCAGCTTGTCATTCGGCAGATCTTAGGCAGATATGAAGCACACGATAGCTCGCTGAAGCAATATTTACAATTGGCAAGGGAATATGCCAACAAGATTACTGGCCTTGAATTTAGACACATATGCAGAAATGACAACAGACATGCTGATGCACTAGCGTTTATCTCTTCAATGATGGCGGACCCAGAGGTGCCGGCAATAGCTATTGAAAGATTAAAGATGTCATCAATAGAAGGAAGAAGGCAGCAGGAGGTCTTGGCGGTAGATATTGAAGAGTCAGCGGAAACAGATTGGAGAGTTCCTATCAGATACTACTTGGAGCATCTCACCACTCCTGGAAACAAACTTTTAGCGCACAAGGTTATCAGCAGGTCAAAAAATTATGAGCTAAGAGACGGCGTCCTATATAGAAGATCATTTGCTGGGCCACTATTACGATGCGTATCAAGAGATGAAGGAAAGAAGTTGTTAAAGGAAATTCATGAAGGAGACTGTGGAAATCACAGCGGACAAAGAGCGCTGGCTCTGAAAGTAAGGATGCAAGGGTATTACTGGCCATGGATGAATGGTGATTCTGCTGAATATGCTAAGCGGTGTAGGAATTGCCAGCTATATGCAAACAAAATAAAAGCGCCAGCAGTCTCGTTAAATTCAGTATTAAGCCCTTGGCCCTTTGCCAAGTGGGGGATTGACATCATCGGACCGCTGACACCAGGGTCGGGACAGCGCAAATATATCATCGTGGCAACAGATTATTTCACAAAATGGTGTGAAGCAAAGGCGCTTAGACAAAGAACAGGAAAAGAAGTATTCACATTCATATGGGAAAATATATTCTGTCGTTTTGGTGTTCCAGCGGAAATTTGCACTGACAATGGGAAAGAGTTGGTGGGCGAAAACATTGAAAACCTGTTGGCAACATATGGCGTTAAACTGGGAAAATCCACTCCTATCTATCCTCAAAGCAACGGGCAGGCGGAGGCTACCAACAAAACAATAGGAATGGGGCTAAAAAAGCGACTTGAGGGGCACAAGAAAGCATGGTGTGAGCATCTCCACAACGTCTTATGGTCTTACAGGACTACAGTTAGAGAAGCAACTGGGGCATCTCCCTTCTTACTCACATTTGGTGCTGAGGCAGTGCTTCCATCAGAGGTTATGTTGCCAACGACAAAACACGAAGCTTGGGAGAAGAATCTCAACACAGATTTAATCTTGGCAAAGTTAGATGACTTGGAAGAACAGCGGCTTATTGCTTTGACTCATATGGAGAATTACCACCGCCGTCTAGCCAGGGAATACAACAAGCGTGTAGTAAAAAGAGACTATCAGCCTGGCGATTTGGTGCTAAGAGAGATACCGCCGTATCAAAAGAAGAAAGGATGTAAGAAGCTGGAGCCTAATTGGGAAGGCCCTTATGTCATCAAGCGTGTAGCGGGTAGTGGAGCTTATGTGTTAGTTGATGAGCATGGAAAAGAACTTGAGCATCCATGGAATGCCAAGTTTATCAAAAGATTCTATCCATAAGGATATATGTAAAAATCCGAAGTCTTGGGCGGGCATAATACCCAAGAAATCTTATTTTTGTAATCTGCAGTAAATAAGATCCGGGGACGTAGGTTTGCTTTGTGCGCCGAACCCCGTTAACAAATTACGGTGTCATTTCTAATTATACGGCGACAATTACGCTGGGGCAAATTTGCCAAACAAAAATTCTACAAGGCTTATATAGCCGTACGCTGAGGCAAATTTGCCAGAATAATTTTACAAGGCTCATATAGCCATGCGCCGAGGCAAATTTGCCAAAATAATTTTACAAGGCTCAACGGCCATACGCTGAGGCAAAATTGCCATGAAAATCATACGCCGGGACATAACGAAACACTTTAGTTTTCAATGCATGGCTTTGAATAGCAGTAAACCTGGCTAACTGGTGCATTAAAATTCCTGACGCGTTACTTGTTGATCTGTAAGTGCTGGCAGAAAAATATAAGACTCCCGGAGGCACTAACCACCCTCTTGGCAAACCTACCACTTATAATAGATCGCCGACGGGCACAAGTAACAATGTATAGCGAAAATGGGTGCGAATGTGGCTAAGGAAAAATACTGTCAGCTCATCATTGAAATTAAAATGGATTCGATTATACCGGCGGAAGCAAACAAAGAAAATCATACATACATAATAAAATGCAAAAGGTAGAAAAACGTCTACCAAAAGTCTTTACTAAAAAGTGAGAAATACATCTCATAACTGAAACAAAGAAAGCTAAGGAAATTAGCTATTCAAATTACATTAGGTGGTTAAAGGGTGAAACATCAATCAAGACTTGCACGCTGGAGATTTCAAGGGTTGTCAACAACCATATTTGGATCC
>JAJJMA010080414.1:0-11245 GCA_023529015.1 Papaver nudicaule
GGATAGACTTAAAATCTGTCAGTCTAGAAAAAATGAAGGCATTTTGGTGCTTGATGGTCTATAATGACTTTCTGTACTGTTTCGTTGAACTTCCATTGAAATAAGAACGTGATAAAGTTGAGGCGATTAACTTTGTGGCTAGGTGTTGTAGCACACACACAAAAATACAGGGTGTGGACGTGGCAATGAAATTTCCAGTGTTCCTATTCGTCTTATTATTTACTCCAATTGGTAAGATTGAGATGTTCTTTACATTAGTTACTGTTGTCAGTTTTTTGTTTACTCATCAATATGGTACTACACCATACATATATGTTTCAACTGGCTATATAATATGATTATGAAACCTGCTTTGAGCCCTGTAGGTGAAGAAAATTCCGTACGCCAATTAGTAAGAACCTAAGGAAGGATTTATATTCAGAAGGGCATTCATAAGAGAAGAAGTATAGTGACAGCGGATCTAATCAGCGGTAATCATTAACAACAGAAGGACGCTGAGAAAGTATATGGAACAGCGGTATACACAAGAGCTTTTATCAGCGGTAAAGCCTCGACAAAAGCTGAGCAAGTTAGTTGAGCATTTAGTGCTGGGCAGAACGGTCGGATTAGCAGAGTTGAAAGGTTGACTCAGTGGAATCTGAGTCACTGATCTTATCCTACATAAGGGAATGGCACTGAAGTCTTAAAGGAAAGGCGCTGGGTTATTGAGGAAGTATAGCGGTAAGGCGGTGAGGAAAAGGACAAGAAGTGTCAGAATAGTTTGTACTTATTAGCTGTATTCCATTACTTGTAAACGCCTATATAAGGCAATGTACGCCCTCATTGAGAGGGGTTGGAAAAGTGATTACTAGGGTTTGGCTAGCAGAGAGGAAGCAAGTCCTAATTCTCTGTTATCCAAATTGTTGGTGAGATCTTGATATGCTGTAGAGAGAGATCCATAGCAAGGTGAGATGCTTGGATTCCATCAATAATAATACATATTTGAGTGTTTTGGTTTATTCAACTGTTATGTGATATGTGTTATCTATCTTTGGTATTATCTCCTGTTCATGCATAATTGCTGATTTATATGTTGAAAGATGTTTATCCTAAGTATGTATGTCATATTGTGTTTAGGGTCTTAAATAGGGGTGTATTGGTAAAATCTTCACTATGGGGATTTTACCAACTACAAGCCCTTCCCAAATTATGCAAGCCCTCCCGTCGTCCCTCCCCCTAGTAATTTTTGGGACCCCTTTAGTTTTCCAACTTTTTTAAATACCAAACTACCCCTCACATGATTAGTCTTAATCATTAGATTAGAGTTAATAATAAGATTAGAGTTAAGTATATAATTAAGGTTTTAGATAATTTAGGTGAGAGAAAATCAGATTTTGGGGAGGATTTTTGTGTGGAGAGGGAAGAAAAAGAGGGAAAAAAAAGAAAAAATTTGGGTTTTTGGTGTGATTCTTGTTTTGTTTGTGTGTTTTGTGAAATGTTTGGGGGGGATAACATTGATGAACCTCATCGTAACAAACATACGATGATCGTTGCGAGAAATCCGGTTATGGGAGAATCTTCATCGTCACGAAACGTTTTACCGGAAACTCAAGAAAACAACGATTTCGATGATTTTTTTGTCCCAAATCCTTAAGATGAGCACTTATATGATGAACCCATTGCTTCAAATACACAGGTATACTTCAAAATCATGTTTTATGGCCGAAATCGAGCTAAAGGTGAGACTTTTATGTCTCACCAGCTCCATATTCGGCCCCTATTATGGCAGCCGAATGTTCAAGACGAAGAACAGTTCGGCTGCCATAATAGGGGCCGAATGTTGTTTTTTTCGAAATATATTGACACATTCGGCCTCTAAACTTTAGCAGCCGAATCCGGATTCGGCTGCTAACTTAAGTACTAATAGAGGCCGAATGTAGGTAGCTGAATAAGAACTTGAATTCTTATTTTACAGCGTCACATTCAGCTGGCAAAAGCTCTCACAATAGGGGCCGAATAAGTATTCGGCTTGTAAAGTTTAACAGCCGAATGCGCATTCGGCTTCTAACATGAGTTATCGTGCCAGCCGAATGTTAATTCGGCTGGCACTATGAGCCAAAATAAAAGCCGAATGTGGATTCGGCTACTAACATTTGAAGGCCGAATGTTGCATGCTTACATGTGTTTCTCTCTTGTAGGTTGTTCCGGGTGGTATTGAAACAACCGCCGAAGATGTGGATCCCTTACAAACCATTCACGAAGATACTAGAGATCATTATCTACCTTTTCTCGGCTTGGTAGGTTTTTTTTACCTCGCTCTTCTCTTTTAGTCAACCCCATTGTATTTCAAATTCTTAGTTGTTTCGATTTGCTTATGTAGACTTGGAAAAGTAGAGACGAATGCCGAGATTGGATCGTAGAACATGCAAAGAGAATATTGGGCGTGCTCGTAAAAGGTAGGGAAAGCAAGGAATGGCGGTTAGTGATGGTTTGTGAGAGGAGTGGGTTAAGCACCTTGGTGAGAAGACACACGAAGAAACAAGTTCGAAAGCCCGGGAAGACGGATAAAAGGTACAAGACAATGACAAGAAAAGCGAATTGCCCTTTCAAGGTAGTTTTTAACTACAACCGTACCGAAGAATTGTGGCATATGAATCCAAACATGGATTGCCGTCATAATCACGAACGTCCACATGACCTTCACGGACACTACAAAGCCGGAGCATTCAAACCAAATGAGTACAAGGAAATCGAGACGTTGTCGGAATTACGTGTCCCTCCCATAAAAATACTAGGGAAGTTGAAAAAGGATAACCCGGAGAACAAGAGTACCTTGAAACAAGTATACAATGCAAGAGCTACAATTAAAAGGAGGGTTTGCCAAGGTAGGGGTGTGATTAAACAATTGATGTGGTTATTGAGCAACACAACTACACGGTCAAGAAGGATTTGGATGACAAGAGAAGAGTGGGGAACTTATTCATTGCCCACCCGGCAATGGTCCAATTGGCCTTATGCTTTCCAGAAGTTCTTTTGTTGGACTGCACTTACAAAACCAATAGGTATCAAATGCCCTTGTTGAACATAGTTGGTCATACGTCGACAAAGGCACCATTCACGGTGGCATTTGTTTTTATGAATGACGAGACGACCGAGAGTTATGAATGGGCATTGGACGCATGTAAGATGCTCTACGATCCGGAAGTGCTTCCCAAGGTATTTGTGACCGACCATGAAGATGCATTGATGGCGGCTATAAGAAAGGTATTTCCCGACACCGTGAACTTCCTTTGCACCTATCACATTTGGAATTGTGTCAAGAAAAAGTGCCAACCGATAATACAACCTATCAAGATGGGTGAAATTCAGAAGATTAAAAAGACACCGGAAGATCAACGAGAGCCTTTGGAAAAGGAGCTCCTTGCTAAGTTTGAAGCGAATGAAGAAATGTTTAGATTATTCTCGGAAGAGTGGGATAATTTGGTTTTTTCACCGACCCGTGGAATTTATAACTCAAGGTATGAATTGTTTGTTGATCGTTGGAGCGTACAGTTCGAGGAAGTCATTAAGTATTTGAAGAAAGAATTGTTGGATCATCATGCAATACGGTTTGTTTACGCTTTCACGAATGAACACAAACACTTCGGGAACCGAGCCACAAGCATGGTGGAGGCGTCTCATTACCGATTGAAGAAGAACTTATTTGGGTGTATCGACTCGTTCGTCTCCCTTTTCGATTCAATCAATGAGTATTTCACATGTGATGTTAGGAGGATCCTTGAAGTATTTGAATGGAATAGGATGATGCAACACCAAACTTATGGGGACCACAAGATGCTCCGCGGCCTTACTCATAACGTCTCACATCTATGCATCGAGATATTGATGAAAGAGAGAAAGAAAAAGGATAAACACAACATCCAACCGGGCGATGAATGTAATTGCATGTTGATGGAATCGATGGGACTTCCATGTCGACATATCATGGCCAACTACGAAGACCCCGATCTCATACCTTTTGAGGATATTGATCCACATTGGAAGCAATTAAGCTTTGTTCTTCGTCCAACCGATGATCCCGACGAACCCTTTGAGGAGACGGATGTTGGAAAAAGGCTAATTGAGAAGTACAAGCGAAGTAACCGGGCGCAAAGGCAAATTCTATTGCACGAGATGATACCGATCGTGGAGCCATACACCGAGGAGGGATTGGAAGAACCGGAGGTTAGGCCGGGAAAGGGTAGATCGAAGCAAAGTATGACGAGGAAGGCAACTAGAGCTCACAATTTGCAAGCGTCTAAAGATTACACAAAAAGAAATCCTTCCGGTATTGAGTACCACAATGCAAAGTATGAGGAGGAGAGGAAGGAAATGGAGAAGTTGGGGATGCCGGTACAAGATAGAGATAGTGTGTTGAGCTCAAGAAAGAGGAGCCGGGCAAACAAAGCTCCATCAAGCGTGGGAAATGGCAACAATAAGGGGAGTAAGACACCTAGCACACAACCTAGTTACAACAAGAAGTGGACTCTAAAAGACATCATCCCCAAGAATGTATTTGTTCCCACTCCACCGTCTCCCAAGCATCCTACCTTGGAAATAGAGAAAGGCAAGGGTAAGAAGATGGCGACACCACAAGAGAAGGAAATAACTCGCAAGACAAAACATGCATTTGGAAAAATTTCGGCACCAAAGGATAAGTCGGGTAATCTTTGTAGGAAATTCAACATGATATATGACAACTACATGGAGGACCTTCCCGAGATCATCCGACCTTATATTATAAGCATGGAAGATGTTGAAGGAGATGGCAATTGTGGGTATCATGTAACGGGCGAGCAACTAGGTCCATTCGCGGCTTCTCCGACACCCGGTTGGCATCAATGCAACTACATTCGAGAGAGGTTAGACCTCACACGATGCAACAACCGGGATTTCTACAAGGAAATGATGAAGGATGGCATTAAGGGAGTAGCGGGTACAAATGAGGAATTTATACAATTTCGAAGGAGACTACGTGGAGGCCCTAGAATCGAAGATGGACATTGGATGGATTTTCTAATATGCGGGTTCCTTATAGCGGAGGCATTCAATTGCGTGGTACATTTCTACTCCTTTGCTTTGAGTCAAACTTATGTACCGCTTAAGTCTCCTTGCGATGCCAATGTGAATGATAGGAGACTTTTCATCGGGCATGTTGGAAGATGTCATTTTATTGGTCTCAAGCTACAACCTAGTTGCCCACTACCTCCATTTCATCCCCATAGCTTTTGGGAAAACGTAGAGAGAAACTACTCATGTGATTGGTATAACAAATACAAGACGGGAATTGATGCATGGACCGCTTACTACATGGAGCAAGGCATCCCTCAATGTAACGTATCGGACGGTGATAGTGAAGACTTGGATGATGATGATTTGATTGAAATGCACTCTTACATTGAAGAAGTAGAAACGACGGTCGGATTTAAAGAAGTTCAAGGAATCGAGGAGATGGTCACCGACTTGGGTTAACCTACTACGTTTTCTCGAATGATCTTGTTGTTTTTTGTTTGGTTTGGATGCAATTCCTTTTTTGGTACATTCGGCTCACACGAAATGCACTTTTTTGCCGGAATTTAATTTGTTTGGATGCATTTCCATTTTCGGAATTTATCATTAGTGTTGTTCGTATTTAAACGTTTCTCCTTTCCATAGTTTCCATTCCTTTTTTGATATTATTCAACATTCGGCCTGCAACATCTCACACTTATAAAAGCCGAATTAGCATTCGGCTTCTATAAAAATTTCTCATTAGGGGCCGAATGTACATTCGGCCCTCACGATAATTTTTTATAGAGGCCGAATGTTAGGGTGTAAAAATTATTGAAAATCAGTGTAACATTCGGCCTCTAAAATCTGGGTACTTTAGAAGCCGAATGTATATTCGGCCCTCACGATAGTTTCATATTATGGGCCGAATGTTTATTCGGCCTTCAAGATAGTTTCTTTTTAGGGGCCGAATAAATTGAGTAATATATGGTTGGTATGTGTAGGTAAGGAGGGTATTATTCGGCTTTCAAAAGAAACAAATATAGAGGCCGAATGTTCATTCGGCCCTCACGATAGTTTAAAAATAGAAGCCGAATATATTAAACGGTAAAAAACTTAGACAACCACAATGCAAAGATGAAAATACAACAATAATAATAAGTAAACCAAACTATTATTGACCGCTTCTAAACATTTCACCAAACTAATTCATTGACCGCCCTCAATCTTTCATAACATTCAACAAACTTGAATTCTCGGTGATGGATAAGGTAATATCGCTGCCGAGCTAGATTGAAAACTTCTTCGCGTGATACACCTCTATTGCTTTGGGCCATTGCTCTCCTAATTCGGACGAACTCAGCTATTTCTCCGCTAATGTGGTTCCACCGAGTTCTAATTTCATTTTCATCTCTATCATTCGGATTATTAGTTGCACTCACGAACACATCAAAAACACGGTTCCAAAACGGCGCTTGTCCAGGTACCACAACACCCATCAAGCCATTCAATGATTCACGCATGAAAGAATAAGTAATCCCAAGATCTTCTATGTGGGTATAATTCCTCACCATTTTGGAATAGCAAAAAACTTGAAAAATAAATTGGTATAACAACCTTTAGAAGTTGTGTCAAAACCTTATATAGAGGAGCCCCAACGGATCTATTCTTGAACTCCAACGGATCTATTTTCGAACTCCAACGGATCTATATTTGAACACAACAACTCTTTTTTGATATTATTCAACATTCGGCCCTCATTTGTAACAGAAATAGAGGCCGAATCCATATTCGGCCTGCAACATCTCACACTAATAGAAGCCGAATTAGCATTCGGCTTCTAATTCTACATCATATTAGGGGCCGAATAAACATTCGGCCCCCACGATAGTTTCCTTTTAGAGGCCGAATGTACATTCGGCCTCCACAATAGTTTCCTTTTAGAGGTCGAATGTACATTCGGCCTCCACAATAGTTCTCTTTTAGAGGCCGAATGTGACCTGCATATTGATTCCCAAACATAACAAATAACATAACCACATAACAAAGCATTGCATACATAGATTAAGAGTTTAAAGTTTGAAAACAAAACAAAGGATTCATAATACTTCGAAGGTTTTGAGAAAATCCTTTAGCTCATGGTAATGTGCTTCGTACTCGAATTCCTTTCCTTTACTTTGTTTCCATACCTTCAAAGTCCTAGCATAAATTTCATCCTCCGTAACATCTTTCCCAAGAAAATCTCTGGCCAATCTCCCCAAGTGCATAAAATCATGAACGTTTTGACGTATTTTCCACCATCGTTCTGAGAGGCCTCTTGCATCGCGCACATATTGGTTTTGAAATTTGAAGTCTTGTTCGATATAATTAAACAGGGAGCTCCACATGACATCCCCACGACTTTTTTGTAATCCATAATAGTGGATCACGTCTTTACAAAGACGTAGATCTTCTTCCAACGTAAATGGAGCGAAGCTTGGTTTGATTCGTGTTGATGGAGGAGGAGATAATGGTTTTTGAGATGGAGAACACGTATAGTAGTACTGATGAACAAACTTATCAGTCATGTTTCGATAACGTCTACGAGGAGGAGATGCTGGAGGAGATGTTGAGATTGATTCATTTGGTTTGCGTAGTAAAGATAGTATCTCTTGTGGTGATCGAGTTGGCCTCCTGGATTCATTTGACGATGAGCTTGACATTGTAGATTGATTGAGATAAAGGTTTGGGAAGAGTCTATTTATAAAGATGAGTACCCAACGGATAGTTTTCTTGAACTCCAACGGATCTATTTTTGAACTCCAACGGATCTATTTTTGAACACAACCACTCTTTTTTGATATTATTAAACATTCGGCCTGCAACATCTCACACTAATAGAAGCCGAATTAGCATTCGGCTTCTATTTCTACATCATATTAGGGGCCGAATAAACATTCGGCCCCCACGATAGTTTCCTTTTAGAGGCCGAATGTTGAGGTCTGCCAAGTATTGGAGCACAGTGGATCCGGCTTCTAACCCATCCCAACAATAGAGGCCGAATGTATATTCGGCCCCTAACGTGTATATGGAAATAGGGGCCGAATGGTTGTGGAATGACCTATTCTGTCCCTCATATTTCGAAATAAGAAGGGCAAAGTAGGTCATTTTTCCATCCTTTCACATTCACCCTCTAACATAAATACGTAAATAGGGGCTGAATATATATTCGGCTTCTAATTCTACATCATTAGGGGCCGAATGTACATTCGGCCCTCACGATAAATTTTTATAGAGGCCGAATGTTGGGGTGTAAAAATTATTGAAACTCAGTGTAACATTCGGCCTCTAAAATCTAGGTATTTCAGAGGCCGAATGTACATTCGGCCCTCACGATAGTTTCATATTAGGGGCCGAATGTACATTCGGCCCCACGATAGTTTCCTTTTAGAGGCCGAATGTACATTCGGCCTCCACAATAGTTCCCTTTTAGAGGCCGAATGTGACCTGCATATTGATTCCCAAACATAACAAATAACATAACCACATAACAAAGCATTGCATACATAGATTAAGAGTTTAAAGTTTGAAAACAAAACAAAGGATTCTAAAACAAACATGAATAACAAAGTTTTTCAAGTTTAAGAGTATTAAAGATAAGAGTTGAAAGAATTCAAGCATTAAGAGTTTCATTGTCCACGCCCTCTTTTCGGGCGACCACCTTGATCATCAGCACCACCGGCTCCACTCGAACCTTCACCCTCCTTGCGCGGCCTCTTACTTGCCATTGTGTCACTAGCATAGCCGTTAATCAATTGTTCCCATTCATCATGGCAGGCACTCCAATCGTCCACATTTATAGCTTTTTTGTTCCCCATCCTAACCTTCATTTTCTTCAAAAGCCCCCTAGACTTTGAAAGATGTACACAGTTCAAATCAAAACAAAATGCTATCAGTATTACTTGCACAACCTTATGATATCAAAACTTGACAACTTCAAAATACTTACAAATAACTGTTTCGCCTTCTCCAAAACTGAGGAAGCTTTCTTTTCACCTTTGGCCTTGCTAGATCCTTCCGTGGCCTCTTCCGCCCTGCTTTGCTCAGCTACTTTGGCTTGGGATTCCCGATTAACAATAAGAGGGTGAGAAATCTTATTGTACCACTCCATGTACCCATCAGCCGTTTCAGCTGGATCGTCCGAGATGAGTCGAAGTCCCTCCACACGAATATTGTTGGAGTCAAGTGAGTTCCACAGTGCAACAGTTGGTACGGGATCATAGTGGCCACACCATGCATGGTCGGTGCTCTTGGTATCTTCGCTCCCGCCACCCTTTGCATTCAACTTGAACTTCCTTGTCTCCGCAACCGGGATAGTTTGAACGTAGCCCAATTGCCTTAGAATACGGCGGGGATCATACATGCCATAACCAAAGGGAAAGAACAAAGGACCATAGTACGTAGAAATCGGCAAGTCTCGTTGTGAAACGATCGCACCGAGTTCAGGTTCACGGTTCTCGTAGGGCCTATAGGTGAAATCTTCGGCCTTCATCTGATCTAACCTCTTCCTCAACTCAACCAATCTTGTGCCTTTGAACTTCAACTTGTTGACGTTCTCTATGAATTTGTATTTCGCCGTGGTAGGCATGGTAGAGTCGACGCTCTCATCGACTTTCTTCACCAACTCCAATTTATCAAAATGATCATAAATCCACCCCTTCATACAATTTTAAAACAAACAATCAACACAAAATATATAAATATAAGCATATGTGGATAGCACAGTTACATGGGTAGAGATTTACCTGGAATAAGTTCCAATTTCCTCCAAGGTTTTTAGTTTCATACCTAGAGCCCTTTCCAAGTTCGTTGATTAGGTGACCAAGCGAGGCGGTTCCCCACGCGTACTCATCAAGAGTGGTGAGATCCCCCAACAACTGCAGATAGTTTGTACTCACCAAGTTCCCCGTGCTGTCCGGAAAGATGAGGGCACCAAGATGGTACAAGACATAAGCCCCAGTGGTATGCCTCACTGCTTCCTCGTCTACAACTCTGTCCTCTGATGGGTTCAAGGTTCCTTCAAACTCTTTCTTCAAGTTCGCCAACTTAAAAAATCTAATCTTGTTTTTTTTTTATTGATACCCCCAAAGTCTTTTTCATCCACATCTTTCTTGGCTCTACAGCATTCGAGCTCAGCTTTAGCTCTATCCCAACCGAGGACCTTCTTTGCCCAAGGATACATTTCTTCCCAATCCATATCTTTAAAACCCACTCCCACTGCTTTACCTCTAACCTTGAGGCCTTGGATGTGTTTCGGGGCGTCGGCTTCTATACCAACCTCACCGAAAGGCATGTGCATTGTTCCTGTCTCCGGTTGAAACCTTTCGACGATAGCCGAACATGTTATCATATCATTCTCGGGCATACGATTTTCTATTGCCTCCAATAGACCAGTTGCCTCCACTAGAGCCCTTACCCCTTGCACCTCATTGTCAAGACTCCATTTGGCAGCTTTCTGAGCTCTAAGTAAGCGGGTTGCATTAGCGGTATCCTACAACCCAACATAAATAAATAAGAAATCAATAATATAAATAAACGAACAGTCGATTGTTTCTCAGTCGATACACATACCTTGGTCGAGTATACTACCGCAGCATACGACTCCTTGTAACCAATCAACACTTCACCACCATCGCGTGGAAGACCATGGGGTTTTCCGTCTCTTCTAGCGTCTAACAACAAGTCACGTGCAGGAACATTGCTATGGATGTTACGAGGAGTCGAAACCACCTTCTCTTTGCCTTTCCTTGATGGTTGGGGGGCTTCTTCAACATCCCCTTCAACATCTTTTTCAACATCTTCTTCAACGTCTTCTTGTTCTCTCCCCATCTCCGTAGATGATGGTTCACGGATAAGCACGGACCCCGGCTTTTTGAGCCTATTTTTCGCACCCAAGGGTTTATCAGGATTGCGACCTACCGGTGTTTCCCCTTTTTTGTGCGGAGAAACTTCCATTCTCCCCTTCTTACTCCTAATTAGAACATTAACACAGCAACATCCCCCTCATATATGTCATAAATTCAACTTAAAACACCCAATTTCAACTCATACAACAACCACAAAAATTAAAACACCAAACCAAGAAGAATTCAACACATTAAATCGTACACACAACAATAATTCACAATTGAGCAACATGGTAAGAAAGTGAAATCATTGAAACAGTTAAACATTCGGCCTTCATTTGTAATTTTTTAGG
>JAJJMA010080430.1:0-17829 GCA_023529015.1 Papaver nudicaule
GGTGTGTTGCAGTGCGCCCCATTTATTAGGAGAATCCATCAAGAATTTAATACTCCCCTGGATCCTGAAGCCCCATTTACGTTTCCGGTGATGGATTGGTTGAGTCCTATGGCAGCTGCATTTGCCCATGGTGTTGCTGCAATGGACAAGACTCGTTAAGCCGGATGAACTCGACCCTTTCAGGAGGATCAGCCAATGGCCAAAGCACAGCCGGAGGAATCGGGTGTGTCAACGAAGCGCCAGCGAGTGGAGTAGAGTGTTTAGAAAATTTGCTGAATGTTAGAAAACAATGAATACTTACGAATGGTATTGTTGAAAATTTGGATTTACTTTGTCCTATAAATGGTATTGTTGATAATTGAGTGTTAAAATTTAGAAGAGAAGCAGATTTGCAGAGTATGCCTTCTGAATTGAGAGTATTGAACTTTTTCTTGTCAGGGCATTTACAGTGAATGCTAGGATTGAGAAAAAAAGCAGATTTTGCAGAATATGGAACTTTCTTGTCAGGGCATTCAGAGTGAATGTTAGAATATACTACCTCCGTTCCAATTTACTTGAGGGTTTTGGTTTTGATACACTTGCTTTACACTTGCTAAAATTGGTATTTTTTCACAATTTTTTTAACAACACCTAAGTATTATATCTTCTATGTTACATTTCCAAACTCAAATGCATTGATTTTATTAAAAAAATTGTGAAAAAATACCAATTGTAACAAGTGTAAAGCAAGTGTATCAAAACCAAAACCCTTAAGTAAATTGGAACGGAGGGAGTATAAGAGAAGCAGATTTTGCAGAATATGCCATCTGAATTTAGAGTAGTGAATTTTTTCTTGTCAGGGCCTGTAATTTGGCCGAACCTATAACTTTTTCTTGTCAGGGCATTGCTGGTTTCAATGTTAGAAAACAATGCTTGTGTTTGAATTGCTTGATTTCAAGTTCAATTTGGTGTTTTTTAGTTATCCTACACTGCACAGTTCTCTTAACCTACACCATTATTCTGCAATCAGAAATTGATAGTTTTCATGCTATGTATCAACCAAGCAACATTTTCAGAACCTTTGACACACAGAGTTAAACGGAAATTAGATTAAACACCAATAACATAAACCCATACACATTCAATCTGGCCGATAATACAACCCAAAAAACACCAAAACTGTAAACCCATAAACATGAAGATGATACAGAACAACCCAAGTAGGACTCTTAAGTTGAACCAGTCTGATTGATCCTACTTGCGAAGTGGAACAGACTAGCAATCGAAATCACTGTCCTCCTCATCTCCGCTTACCGATGAATCTGCACTCCCATACCCATCATCACTTTCTTCTTTTTCTTCCTCCAGAGGCTCACCATCAGATCCAAGCAAAGGCTCTCGCATGGTTCTTGCAAAAACCTTTTGTTTATGATGTTTTCGGCTAAAAATTTCTGAAATAGAGCTTCCTCTGCTTCCTCTGCTTCCAGCTCAAGATCAAATGAGTCTTTGGAGGCTTCAGACTCCCCATCAATACCATCCCCTACATCTACCTCTTCTTCCTCGTCACTATTATCTGAGTCGGAGAGGTTGAGAACAGTCATACATAACTTCAATATCTCAATCCATTCTTGCCTCTTTCTAGCCTTGCGAGCAGCTCTTTTCTTCTTCCAGAGAGAAAATTTTGGTTAATGGGCAGTAAGTTGTCTCTCAAACTTTTCTCTTCAAAGTTTGGTGTGTAAACTCTCAGGTTTCACCATTTTTTTCTCGCTGCTTTGGTTATCTCTCCACAGTTTTTTTTGCCTTTGATATCCCTTAAATTTAGCCTTCTTATATATTGTGCAATATATAGCTAGAGATTAGGTTTATAGCTAGAGATTATGTCCACGATGTTTGCGTATTCAACGCCAACATGCATGTGGTTATAAAGCTAGTCAGTCATTGCCAAGTCTGATTAGCAGTATGTGAAAAAGGAGGGGTACCGAAATACTACCAACTTCGTTTTGGCTCGTGAGTCTTATGGTTAAGTTTGGACGATCTCTAAAATCAATATCCAAACTCTAATAACTGGAGTTGTGATCTTGGGGATCAACTCTACAAAGTTGGGACTTTGGAGTTAAACTCTACAGTTATTGGATGACGTACTACTTGGTGCTTTAATTATACTATCAGAGATATAATGCGGAAAGTAAAAGCACACAAGACACCAGAGATTTTTTTAACGAGGAAACTGCCTTGCAGAAAAACCTCGGGACCTCGTCCAGATTGAACACCGCCCAGTACAAACAGACTACAAACACTACCCTACTATAAGACTTCGGTCTGGGATGTAGCAGAAACCAACTCAAGCCCTCCAAGCGAATTGGCTACTGTCGCACTTACGTCTCTAGATCCCCCACAGATCGTCACGCACTTGATTCCCCTAGCTGACGTCCGTTACAGGCCTAGGAGTTGCTTTAACCGCTGTCAAAGGCTTGTGTCAGCAATACTGGCTTTGCAACCTAATTGTTGACGTATGGTCTAACTGTCCTCTATCAGTTTACCACACACAAGTTGACTTCCTTCGGATTGTTAAATCCAGGTCATACGGAAATCTACTTCACAAATCGGGGCTGACAAGCAAACCGAGTAAGCTATGCCCAACTTATCTCTACTCAGTTATACACGAAGAATCACTTAAGAAACTTGTATAACTGGAGCTAACTAGGTCTTACAACACCGAGTGCAGCCGTGCGTTGCTACCTTTCCAACCTTGTTGAGTAACGTATCAGTTATTGAATAGCCGTATAACAGAAGAGACGGACTATGGAATAGACAAGAACGTGATCAGGTTAACAAGGTTACAGTTTAATCCGATTTCAACCAAAGATGGTCTCAATCTCCTACCTGTGCTTCCCAACTCTCAAGAGAAGTCTTTTATAGTCGTAGGGAGTTCCCAGAGGAGCTGCAACCTATAGAGGATGACTATACCACAACAAGCGTTCACCGAAGTGAAAAGAGTTTATGCTACCTTCCCTAAGGACCTTCACGTATGCTTAATGCTTGCGGTATTTGTACGTAGACACCTCTATTTATATAGCACTCAATAAGATAGGTTGCTTTGGAATAAAGCAATCAATTACTTGTCCCACAAGTTAAGGAAACCCTAAACTTGATAACCAAGTAATAGAGATTAATCTCAATTGGAATTCTTTTTATCATTATCTGCCAAGTGTTTTGTTAGCTCAAAAACACTTCAAGATAGAATCCAACAGACCTGAGATAATCTTATCTTATTGACTCATTGAGGATCGTTAGATGGAACACAAAAGATATTATGTGATATACAAGTCCATCTAAGAGATAAAAGGAGTTTAGAGTTTGACCCAAGTGAAATTCTGAAAGAATATCCACTAAATCCGACACCAGCAAAGTAACCAACATTGGATTCGCGTACCGGTTCGCGAAATGTTCAGTCACTTTGGAACTCAGAAGATTTCCGAGTTTCTGGTTTGCGAACCGGTTCGTGAACCGTCCGCCTTTCAGATTTCTTCAAATCTGGATTCCGCTGGAAGTACTGGGCTTAGCCAGAACTTAGACGTGTGTACGCCCTCAGCTGTAATCCATGGACTCTTTGCTCAAGAGTACTCATTTAGATTCATCCATATCCAACTAACAGTTTGCAAGCAAACCATTGTAATGGACACATGGCACCGAATCTGTCTCATTCATTCTTGTACTCACAGTATTTGTGGGAACAAACACTGGTCATGACACAAGGTCACGTTACACAAGAATACGATCTCAATCGCTATTATCACTACTAAAGTAGTCGACTATATTTCGAAAGAATAGAGAAAGTAGAATAGAAGAATTTCCATAAAAGTCATAACTCCTACTAACCTTTTGTCGATGAAGAATAATTGATGTCTTCTTTGTCTTCACAGTCTTCGTCTTCAAGGTGTCTACTACTTTGTTTATATCCCAATTCCGAAATCTAAACTCTAGTAGGCTAAATCAAGAATTGAGTTTTGACACCTAAAACTGACAACTAGCTTGACATACCAACGCTAGTGGGTTTGACCGGACAATGCCCTAACAGTATGTAATGGTCTGACTACCAATCAAACTATGAAACGGCGGAATTGAAAAGATAAAGGGAAATAACAAGAAATTGAAGAACATAATATAAATATTGAATGAAATAATAGAAATGCAAATTATAGAATTGAAAAATAAGATAAAGCCATGGCTTGAGCCGATAACAGAGTAATATCAAAAATATCTGGATAATCCTCACTAACTAACAGAAAGAGACTAAATACCAACGCCTACAACCTCACACCCAAACTCGTGAAGACACGTGGTAAGCAAACAGAGGCCACTCCCATAACCAACTAACGAATCCAATAAAAGTGTTAGAGCTAACTCACTCACAATAATAAAGGCTAACCTAATTACTCACAACCTTAGCCAGGTACATGACAATATACCTCCCTCTCAAAAGGTTCCTTGTCCTTAAGGAAGAAAGTCTTTAAAGTGAGCTTTAATATGTAAGTTGTCCTCCCAAGTAGCATTTTCCGGAGCTGAATTAGTCCACTGTACCAATAGATGTTCAACCTGGAGACCATTCCACTCAATAATTCTGGTATCTAACACTATTTCAGGTTCCACCACAATCTGACCTTCATGATCTACCACTGGTAATGTTGGTGAGGGAACAAACTTACTGCCAATCTTCTTCTTCAACTGAGATACATGGAAAACAGGATGAATCCTAGTTGTGGAAGGTAGTTGCAGTTTATATACCACAACTCCAATCTTCTGAATGACTGGAAAAGGTCCATAATATCTGGCTGATAGCTTGAAGTTCTTTCTAAGGGAAACAAAAGTTTGTCTATATGGTTGAAGCTTAAGGTAAACCAGATCTCCTACTTCAAATTCTCTGTCTTTTCTCTTTAAAATCAGCAAACCACTTCATCCTCTCTTGTGCCTTCTGTAAGTTTTCCTTTAATATATCTAACATAGCATCCCTTTGTTGAATGTACTCTTCAACTGCTGCAACAGTGGAAGTAGAATTGCAGGGAAAAGCCAAATGGGGTGGAGAGTAACCATACAGTGCTCTGAAAGGTGTCATTATGAGGCTAGTGTGGTAGTTGTTATTGTACCGCCATTCTGCTAGGGGTAACCATTTAACCCACTGCTTAGTTTTATGGCCAATCACACATCTTAGATAAGTTTCTAAGCATGAATTAACCCTCTCAGTTTGCCCATCAGTTTGTGGATGATAGGCAGTATTGAGCTTCAATTCAGTACCCAAAACTTTAAAAAGATCTTGCCAGAAGAAACTAGTAAATACCTTGTCTCTGTCAGAAATGATGGAAGCTGGCAAGCCATGAAGTTTGAAGATGTGACTGATGAATTCTGTGGCTACAGTTGCAGCTGTATAAGGATGGTGCAAGCTGATGAAATGGGCATACTTAGTCAAGCAATCCACCACTACCAACACAATGGATTTCATGTCACTAATGGGTAATCCCTTTATAAAATCCATTGAGATATGTTTCCAGGGATGTTCAGGGATAGGCAATGGCTGTAGCAACCTAGCATGATGTGATAATTCTCTTTTATTTTTCTGACAAACATCACATTGAGCCACAAATAGTGTGATATCCTTCTTCATACCTGGCCAATAAAAGTAGGTTTTTGCTTTGACATAAGATGCTTGAATACCAGAATGTCCCCCAAGAGATGAAGACTGAATGGACTGCAAAAAATGAATTATGGTGCTTGCATGGTTACCCACATAGAGTCTATTCTTGTATCTGATGATACCTCCACTGTAACAAAAATGAGGAACAACAACATCCTTTATAAGGAATTGAGTGATGATTTGTTGTGCAAAAGTATCTCCAGTGTAGCTATCAATAATATCCTGAACCCAAGAAGGACCAGACACAACAATCTGACTACAGCTACCTTCCGAATGATCTCTTCTTGAAAGGGCATCAGCCACTTTGTTCTCTACTCCTTTCTTGTAACTAATCTCATAATCAAATCCTAAAAGTTTGATTAACCATTTATGTTGCAGACCAGTAGTAATCTTTTGTTCCAAGAAGAATTTAATACTCTGATGGTCAGTCCTAATAATGAAATGATGACCCAAAAGATAATTCCTCCATCTTGTGACTGATTGTACTATGGCCATAAGCTCTCTTTCATAAGTGGAAAAACTCCTAGCCTTAGGCCCCAAAGACTTACTGAAAAAAGCAATAGCTCTATTCAACTGCATCAGTACAGCTCCAATTCCAGTACCAGAAGCATCTGTCTCAATAACAAAAGGAAGAGAAAAATCTGGTAAGGCTAGTACTGGTGTTCTGGTCATGTTTTCTTTGAGATGATTGAAGGCCTACGTTGCTTCATTTGACCATTCAAAAGCATTTTTCTTCAAGAGGTCAGTAAGGGGTTTACTAATCATCCCATAACCTTTAAAAAAAATCTGTAATACCCAGTGAGCCCCAAAAAAAACCCGAGTTCTTTGATGGTTTTAGGAACAGGCCAACTAACCATGCATTCAATCTTAGCTGGATCAGCTACCACCCCTTGAGTTGTAATAATGTGACCCAAATATTCCAATTCCTGTTGAGCAAAACAACATTTAGATTTTTGAGGAAAGATCCCATGACATGGTTAAAATGACATTATCTTGACATTGTGTTGCGATTTTTTTGATAACTCCCAAATGACAATCAATTTGAAGCTAATTTTTTGGGAGCATGTTCTTCATATTGAGCTTTATGTTCATACCAAAAATGAGCGCATTTCGAGATGTATAACACCACCTTCTGGCAAACAGTTGATGTTGTTGTAGAAGCCTGAGACTAGCTTCTAAGTGAGAAGTATGTTCTTGTAAACTGGAACTGTATACCAAAATATCATCAAAGAAAACCAACACAAATTTCCTCGAAAAAGGTTGAAACACCTCATTCATTAAAGCCTGAAAAGTAGCAGGAGCATTAGTCAGGCCAAAAGGCATAACTCTGAACTCATAATGACCTTAATGGGTCCTAAAAGTAGTTTTGGGAATGTCAGGAGAATGTACTCTAATTTGGTGGTAGCCTGACCTATGATCTAGCTTGGAAAAATATTTATCCCCATATAGCTCATCCAACAGCTCTCAACAATTGGAATAGGGAATTTATCCTTAACTGTAATGTTGTTTAATCTCCTATAATCAACACAGAATCTCCAGGTATTATCCTTCTTCTTGACCAGCAGGATGGGTGAAGCAAAAGGGCTATGACTTGATTGAATAATACCTGATGAAAGAATTTCAGAAACCAAGTTCTCTATTACAGATTTTTGAACATATGGACATTTGTATGGTCTCATATTTGGTGGTTTAGAGTTTGGCTTCAAAATGATTTTATGATCCATAGTCAGACTTCTTTGAGGTGGCAAACTTTGTGGCTCAGTGAAAACATCATGAAATTATCTAGTAACTGAGAAATTACAGGTGGAATAGATTGGGTTTGTGGTGAAGCAGAAACAGAAAAGAGTTGGCCTACAATGCCATGGGTGTGTTTTTTAAAGAAATTCTTAACAGTAGTACTTGTCATGGACAAAAGAGAAGGGTTGCTAGAAGCACCAGTGAGAGTAATCTTTTGCCCATTATAATGAAAAGAAATAAGCAACTTAGAGAAGTTGAGCATAATATCACCTAATTTCTTAAGCCAATCAGCACCCACCATGTCATATCCCCCAAGAGGTAATAATCTAATATTTTCACAAAAATAACCCTGCATAGTCCATTTCAACTGACAACACACTCCAGTACTGACAGTTTTAGCACCATTAGCAACTGTTAACAGTAAATGTTGAGTAGGATGTATAGTACACTGGAGAGAAACAGCCAAATCAGTGTCAAGAAAACTATGAGTGCTACCTGTATCAATCAAAACAGATATAGCTCTCTTCTTGAGAAATCCTGGTATTCTCAGTGTTTCAGCTGACACAGTACCAGTTAGAGCATGAAGAGAAACTTTCATGTCAGACTCCACTGGAGAGTTCCCCAACAACTGAGTATAGAGTCTTCTTCTTACACAATGCCCTTTAACAAAAACCTCATCACAATAGTAGCAGAGACCTTTTGCCCTTCTAAGGTCCATTTGGTCATGACTAATTTTCTTTATGGGAAGGGAGGGTGAGCTAGTTTTTGAGCTAGTAGTGAATTGTCTGGATGTAGAATTAGGTGTATAAGTGGTGTTAAGTGGTGGTGGTGGAAAAGTTGGGGAAGACTGAGGTCTAGTAGTATGAAAAGTATTGGTAAAGGATCTGTAATTTGGTTTATTGTTTTTATTCTGTAAAGCTACATTTTCTTGCATCCTAGAAAGAGAATAAGTATGAGCTAATGTAGTAGGGTTGTGCATTAACACCTGAGTTCTAATTTCCTCTTTAAGTCCACTGATAAAACTTTTAACAAAGTAGTTCTCTGACAAAAAAGGATTGCTCATGAGCATAAAGGATTTTAAAATCTCAAATTGCTCTAAATATTCCTCCCCATAATCTGTTTGAGACAATTTATTGAAATTTCCAATAAAATTGTCTTGAGCAGGATTCTCAAATCTAGTACAGTTATTATCAGAAAAAAATTCCAGGTCATAAGATCCTTACCCACACGGAAATGATTGAACCATAGATCATCTTTGCTCCAAGTGAATAGAAGCAAATGTCACCTTCTGATGCTTATCAATCTGACGAATCTGAAAATATCTTTCACTCTTTTGAACACAACTGCGAGGATTTTCACCACTGAACCTCGGAATTCTAACTTCACATCTTGTTGAAAAGGGTTGTAGTCTCTATTTGATAGAGTATAAGGTGAAGAATGACTACCAGGAGATTGGAAACCAGAGTGAGAAGTAGAAGGAAAACTACCTGAATTTTGGGAAAAAAGTTTATGAGCGTCACTGATCTGTTTCTGTAAAGCTTATATACTATTCAATATCGCTTCATCCAGTTTAAGATGATTGTTCTTTGCCGTTTCATCAAGCTTATTTTGACTCTCTTTGACAGATTCATCAAAGATGATTTTATACTTCTTCATTAACCCTCCATCATCTCTGAGTTTGTTAACTTTCTTCTATCTTCATCCTCCTTTGAATCCGGGAAGAACTTATCTAGCTTATCACCAATATCTTCTAATTGATCACCAAGTTCACCCAATTTGGTGTTGACCTCCAAAAATTGTTTGGTTGTACTGTCTTCCAAAGATTTTGTACGATCCTCCAAGGATTTAGTACGATTTTCGAATTCTTTCTCTGTTGTACTGTTATTAGTTGTTGAAACCCCCATGGATGTAGCCGAATCTGATACCAAATGTAATGGTCTGACTACCAATCAAACACTGGAACAGCAGAATTGAACAGATAAAGGGAAATAACAAGAAATGAAGAACAAAATATAAAGATTGAATGAAATAATATAAATGCAAATTACAGAATTGAAAAATAAGATAAAACCATGGCTTGAGCCGATATCAGGGTAATATCAAAAATATATGGACAATCCTCACTAACTAACAGAGAGAGACTAAATACCAATGTTAGGGCCTTGTCCGGTCAAACCCACTAGCGTTGGTATGTCAAGCTAGTTGTCAGTTTTAGGTGTCAAAACTCAATTCTTGATTTAGCCTACTAGAGTTTAGATTTCGGAATTGGGATATAGGCAAAGTAATAGAGACCTTGAAGACGAAGACTGTGAAGACAAAGAAGACATCAATTATTCTTCATCGATAAAAAGTTAGTAGGAGTTATGACTTTATGGATATTCTTCTATTTCTACTTTCTCTATTCTTTCGAAATAGTCGACTACTTTAGTAGTGATAATAGCGATTGAGATCATATTCTTGTGTAACGTGGCCTTGTGTCATGACCAGTATTTGATCCCACAAATTACTGTGAGTACAAGAATGTATGAGACAGATTCAGTGCCATGTGTCCATTACAATGGTTTGCTTGCAAACTGTTAGTTGGATATGGATGAATCTAAAGGAGTACTCTTGAGCAAAGAGTCCATGGATCACAGCTGAGGACGTTCTCACGTCTAAGTTCTGTCTCAGCCCAGTACTTCCAGCGGAATCCAGATTTGACGAAATCTGACAGGTGGACGGTTCCCGAACCGGTTCGCAAACCAGAAACTCGGAATTCTTCTGAGTTCGAATGGCTGAAAATTTCGCGAACCAGTACGCGAACCTGAATGTCGGTTATTCTGCCTGGTGTCGGATTTAGTGAATATTCTCCTAGAATTTCACTCTGAGTCAAATTCCAAAACTCCTTTATCTCTTAGATGGACATGGTTATACAGAATATCTTTTGTGTTCCATCTAACGATCCTCAATGAGTCAATAAGATAAGATTATCTCTAGTCTGTTGGATTTCTATCTTGAAGTGTTTTTGAGCTAACAAAACACTTGGCAGATAATTCTAAAAAGAATTCCAATTGAGATTAATCTCTATTACTTGGTTGCCAAGTTTAGGGTTTCCCTAACTTGTGGGACAAGTAATTGATTGCTTTATTCCAAAGCAACCTATCTTATTGAGTGCTATAAATAGAGGTGTCTACGGACAAATACCGCAAGCATCAAGCATACATGAAGGTCCTTAGGGAAGGTAGCGTAAACTCTTTTCACTTCGGTGAATGCTTGTTGTGGTATAGTCATCCTCTATAGGTTGCAGCTCCTCTGGGAACTCCCTACGACTATAAAGACTTCTCTTGAGAGTTGGGAAGCACAGGTAGGAGATTGAAACCATCTTTGGTTGAAATCGGATTAACCTGTAACCTTGGTAACCTGATCACGTTCTTGTCTATTCTAAAGTCCGTCTCTTCTGATATACGGCTATTCAAGAACTGATACGTTACTCAACAAGGTTGGAAAGGTAGCAACGCACGGCTGCACTCGGTGTTGTAAGACCTAGTTGGCTCTAGTTATACAAGTTCCTGTTGATGGTGGTTTTTGGCGACGAGGTCACAGGAGTAATTTCGCATCAATTTCTGGCGTCCTGGAATAGCGCGAGATAAGGGATGGATTTATTTTTACAGTAGGGATAAGATATTTGGTTGCTAGTAGCCATATTTTGATATCTCGCGACCCTAGCCTAGCAGCATGGTCCATATCCCTGACCTACATATTAAAATACCTATGCATGCGCATTAGCCTAGCTCATGCTTGAGCCAAAACCCTAGGAGTACACGGCCTTGGCCATGCCAATAACTTGGCCACACCTAAAACTCCACCACGCCAATAACTTGGCTACGCCTAAGCCGTGGCCACACCCAAACCCTAGCAAGGCCTAAGCCGTGGCCACACCAGAACCTTGGCCACGCCTAAACCTTATCCACGCCAAGAACTTGTCCACGCCAAGAACTTGGCCACGCCTAAACTTGGCCACGCCTAAACCTTATCCACGCCAAGAACTTGTCCACGCCTAACCTTGGCCACACCAAAAACCTGTCCACGCCAAAGTCTTGGCCACGCCTAAACTTTGGCCAAGCCTAAAATTTGGATAAGGCATGGCGTTGGCCATGCTCAAGTCTTGGCCACGCCTAATCTTTGGCCAAGCATAAAATTCAGCCACGCCTAAAACATTGGAGGCCCACGGCATTGGCCATGCCTCATCTTTGGATGCCCATGGTATTGGCCGCGCCTAACTCTTGGAGGCCCATGGCATTGGCTTTGCCTCATCTTTGGATGCCCATGCATCCTCCCTTGCTTGATCTTTGGATGCCCACACATCCCTTTGCTTATTTCCTTGGACGTCCAAGCCATGCCCTAGCTTGTTGCTTGGGGCTCCACGGTTGTGCCTTGGCCAAACTCTTGGGGGTCCAAGATTATGCCTTGGCCAAATATTGGAGGCCTCATAATCATGCTTAGACTAATTTATGGGGGCCTTATAGTTGGCTCTCGCCTAATTTGTGGGGGTCTTATTGTTTTCCTTCACTTATACTTATGGAGGTCCATGATTGTCCTCTTCTCCTCACGGCTAGCCTTGCCTCTTTTGAACTAGGGTTCACCTCTTCCTAGCCTCCCCCTATTTATGGGCCTCACTGATCCAAATCCTAGAGGATTATGGATTTTATTAAGTCCATAATACTCTAAGTTTCCTAATCAAATTCGGAAATCTGGCAGTTCAGCTCACGTATTTTTTCATGGCGTGATTTTTAGAGCCAAATCCGTAAGGAATTGGAAGGCGCTTCCTTAACGAAATATTTTCCTCTGTTAATTTCCTATAACATACTAAAAATTCAGATTTTTATCTAATATAGGCTGGCCTGGACGATTTTACCAATGGACAACATGCGAACTGTACAGAAATCTGAAAATAACATAAATGTTATGGCTTGTCCTTCGTGCTCTATGCCTAACTTCTTAATAAGATTATTATACCATACAATATGGCTTATTATAATTATTGTGGCCTATCTTTAGGTCTTATATTGGCAATGCTTATGCATTCTTGATGATGGCTACGCCGTGATAGCATCATTCGTCTGTTTTTCCTGATTATAGACTTGCTTCTGTAAATCAGTGCTATAATTCTTAATCATGGCTCATGGCTATGATTCATATTATTTTGGACATTCATATGTCTTTATTACTCAGGGAATTGGTGCATTACATGCCACAAACCAATTTCCCTTATTTATGGCAAGACGAAAGTCGTATTTATTTGACTATTGCCACAGAGAGTTGTTGAAATCCTCTCGGTCTAATTGGCGATTGCATAGCTCAATCCTTAGACCTATTTTATCTAATGGCGGTTGCTAGCTCAACCCTTAGATGACTTATCTTATCTTATCTAATGGCGGTTGCTAGCTCAACCCTTAGATTTATCTCATTAGGTTTAAATGGCGATTGCCCGGCTCAATCCTTAAACCGAATCTTAAAGAGATATTCAAAGCTTATCGCTTAATCTCTATCTTATCGCAAAGTTCTAAGTTACCAGTAATTGGTACGACTTACACTAGTCAACTTTGACTAAACAAATAAACAAATATTTAACAAATCTTACGAGAATCAAGATTTAGTTACATGGGGGGATATTCTTTTAGGGTTTTGGTTTGGTGGTCTACGGCACGTGTGATTGCAACGGCACAATCACTTAACGAGAAAGATAACTAGGTCGTGTGAACGTTGCTGAGAAGATGGGATAAGGTAGTGGGTTGTTAGTCTTCCCTAATATTAGGCGCAAGACTCTTAACAACTGACCCCACTCTTTCCTCACTCCCACTCTTCCACTACTTCCACTTCTTACGAGATCAGTTGAGAATATATTGCTATAAATAGGTCACTCGACCAGTTGGAAATCATCTCAATCCAATCTCATTCTCATCCAAGATAAGTTTAACAAGTTCAGTGCAAGTATAATCAAGTCTATCTTATCGATAATTGATTAACTCTTCTCATTCAGCATTTATTATCTAGTGAGAACTGAATATTCATCCTTATCTAGCAATATTTATCTCAGTATCACAGAAAATCATAGCAATTCTCTGATCTCATCTTTCTCTGCTTCCTTCCCTAAACCAACCCTAAAATCCTCTTCTTGTAACTGAAGCAATACTCAAACGGCCATTTCTTGGTTTAGGCGAGTCTTGTTCGATCTTGACCTCTCGAATTCATCACAATCTTTTATTACATCATTACACTTCACACTTTACCCCTCAGATTCTTTTATTTGTTTTATACCTAAAACAGTTCCTTAAGGGTTCTTCGTGTATAACTGAGGTAGATTCGAATTGGGCATTGCTTACTTGGTTTGCGTGTCAGCCCCGGTTCAAGAAGTAGATTTTCGTATGACCTGGATTTAATAATTCGAAGAAAGTTATCTTATGTGTGGTAAACTGATAGAGGACAGTTACACCATACGTCAACAGTTTGGTTGAAAAGCCAGTATTGCTGACACAAGCCTTTGGCAGCGGTCAAAGCAACTCTTAGGCCTGTAAAGGACGTCAGCTGGGGGAATCAAGTGCGTGACGATCTGTGGGGGATCTAGAGACGTAAGGAAGGCGACAGTAGCCAATTCGCTTGGAGGGATTGAGTTGGTCTCTGCTACATCCCAGACCGAAGTCTTATAGTAGGCTAGTGTTTGTAGTCAGTTTGTACTGGGCGGTGTTCAAACTGGACGAGGTCCCGAGGTTTTTCTGCAAGGCAGTTTCCTCGTTAAAAAAATCTCTGGTGTCTTGTGTGCTTTTACTTTCCGCATTATAACTTTGATTTATAATTAAAGCACCAAGTAGTACGTTATTGCATAACTGTCGAGTTGACTCTAAAGTATTCTTTGTCGAGGTCTAACAACTCCAGTTATAAGTTTGGATATTGATTTTTGAGATCGTCCAGACTTAAACCATAAGACTCACGAGCCAAAACGAAAAGTTGGTAGTATTTCGGTACCCCTCCTTTTTCAGTTGGTATCAGAGCAGGTGAACACATGGAAGACGTAACTGCCTGTGTTTATCTAGGCTTGTGAGTCATGGATCAAATCTTAAATGCTTGTAGCGTACTAACAAATGTTGAACATGATGATGTGGATGATCCACTACCAGGTCTCATCATATCAGCAAGAGAACTCCTTAGCATTCCTCCCAGAGATATTAATCTGTTCAAGGCTTCATCGATCTTGAAAAATAGATTGATAATATCTCTCATGACCTAGAGACATATTTTAGGAAAGAAGAAGAGTCTCTGAATCGACTTAACAAGGTCATAGAGGAAAATGCATATGTTGAAATTGATATTGATCAACTTATTAGAGAGACTGAAGCGTCTTTTTATGAAAAATGTCAAGATCAAGTCATTATCAACACCCTTCTCAATGAGGAACCCACGGATGTAATAGTTCATGATCAACTGTGTGTTCTACACATTGATGTAACTCATAAGAAGGGACAATATGTAAAATCCTGTCCCCACAAACAAGATGTTACACATTTTGTTAAACAGGAAAGCAGATCCATACGCTTTGCCAAAAACTGTCAGGTTGTGCAGAACTATTCACAGTTTCCAAAGGCAAAGCCCAAGGGTTATAAATTCTTTCATAAACCCTTCTCAGAGAAAAAGGTATTAATTTATCTAACCTCTGAGATAAATACTTTCGATTTTGGAATAGAAAGAATTAATAATAAATTCCAAAATCCCTCAGTTTCAATTAGAAACTGGAAAGAAATTCTTTCTTGGGGACGCGAAAGTATCTTATGTCTAAATATCAAGTCTACCCCGTCTAAGATTGATATAAAGACATCATTGGAATGATTTCTCACACGCTAACTCTAAATGTTGAGCCTTGCTCCATTATACCTTAGTATGAAGAGAAAAATGTCCTAAAAATTATCCTAGGAAGTAGTCAAAAGATCCTCTTTGACCAAGACACATGTGTTTCACACATGTAAAGCCTAGGAACCCCTAGAACCGGGTCTGAAAACTACTCACTGGATTATTCCGTGACCTTCTGGGTTATCCAGAACCCATGACCCGGTTCCCGAGCCGCTCGGACCGAATTTTTCTGGATAAGGTCTTCTCGAGTCTTCTTCTTCACCTCATATCTTTTGAGGTCTTAAAAGAAACTCTAATGGCTGCTCACTGCTGCTGTTGAAGATCTTCAAGGTTCGTGGACCGATTTGTCTTATTTTGGTACTAAAACGAGCGGGTTGGAAAACAATTGAGGGGTTATAATCCTTTCTTGCCATCTCTTTGTAGTTTGAGAGAAATCATCAAGTAAGTTTCCTAGCTATTTCATTCTTTGATATCATGTCTAGAAGAAGTGCTAGAAACCAGGCCTCAACCAGCAGGGCAATTAATGTGAATGAAAGTGATGATGAGCCAGTTATCTGGTCATCAGATGAAGAAACTATGTCTGATACGGTTCCCGAACCGTCCCATGATCCTGGTCTGAGCATGCCTTTCATCAGCGATGAAGCAAAAGCTGAATACGTGAAGAGACGGAACTTCACTGTTGAAAGGAAATTGGACAGAAGTACACTCGCATCTTATCCACCATATATGGATCATCTTGCTTGGGGCTTCATACATGAAGGTATTTTTGTCGACAACTTTCCATTTGTTGTTCGAATGTTTTATGCCAACATGTTTGAATGCAAAATGGATCAGAATAGTTTCAAGACTCGTATTTGGCAAGCGAGTTTTTGAAGTTAACAGGGAAGTGCTTATGCAAATACTTCAGAGCCCTGTCTTTCCGTTTACACTTCCAGAGCTGGGAAGGAGTCGTCCATCTGACCACAAACTTGCTAAAGGTGTGCTTGACTTTAGCCCTCAGTGGAAAGATGGGAAAGCTTCTATCAATGAAATTAGGCCTGAGCTGAAGGTTCTTGGTATTTTAGCTTCACATAACCTTATTCCTGTTACCCTGAACAAGGATAAATGGAATAGAGACATGTTTGAGCTTATTTATCACCTTCACAAAGGGAATTGTCCAATTGATTTCTGTGGCACTATCATCAGACAGATGATAAGAACCTGGGATAACAAACAAAGAAATCTCGGTTTTCCCTGTTTAATTACAGAAATCTGCAAGAGGTTCAAGGTTAACATGTTCGGACCAAAGGCTGATGGCCCAACACTCTTCTCTCAGAAGAACATGTCGGACAAGATCCTCGCATAGCACAACTTGAGGAGAAAATCCATAGACTCCAAACCAAGTGCGACGGATACACACTCAGGCTGTTAACTTTGCAGTACCTCATGTTCCTCCATACATTGCTGAGGCTATGTACAATATCATTGGGGAGCATACCATTCCATCGGACGACGAGAATATGGAGTGATTTTATTTTCATCTCTTTATGCTTTTGTTAAACTTTGTCTTGTTATGTGTGAACTATTTCCGTTGAACATCGTTTGTATTAACTTTAATACTTTGTTATGTTTTGTTGCTTGAAGTTTAAATTTAGCATTTGTGCTTATGCTTTATTATACATTCAAGTATACAGGAAAATTCACAAGAGACTTCATGTTATACTTTGGTTCATCCAATTATGAACATGGTCTCATAAATCTCGAGAGAGACTCACATGGCAAAGGAAACATTAACGTCGTATTTACAAAAGTTATGCTTTTTCTCACGATTAAGAAACTTTTGGTTGTGTGATTTCTAGAAGTTTTCTAAAACTCAGAATCATATAACTCCTTTTCCGGAAAAATTGGCTAAGGAAAAGAGATTGTCAACAAAGCAAAACTGGATAACATTCAATTGTTCTTGTCCATGTTCGTCTTTGCCAGTTGTTCTTTACTGAATAACACCACACGGGGGAGAGTTCTTTTGAACTTGCGCTTAATAACAAATCTTTTTTGGGAGCGTGGATGTGGAATATTGGGAGAAAGTGTATCTATATTTCTCCATAAGGTGAGAACTCAGGAATCTTGTTGTTCAGATTACCTAAGTATACCATCTTTAACTTGATATGCGAGTACTTGGCTTCACCTGTTCTTATAGGTGTATGAAACCCTAGTCTCAAACTACTTTGTCATATTTTTGTGACAAATAGGGGGAGAATACATATGGTTCTTGTTCTTGTGGTTACTAGTTGCATTACGGTGCATAACCATAGGGGGAGAACATCATATGCTTACTTGTTGTGCTTTTTCACAAAGTATCAAGTAAGGGGGAGTAATTAAAGCTGAGATCAAGCTTCGTATAAGGAATGAGTAGAATCACTTTAGAAGTTCTGATACACCAACTTCAAAGTTTGCTCAGATTCTTACTCTTACGCACAAACAACATGTGGGATGAGCATACCAAACCCACGTAAGCTTAAGCGTATCTTTATGGTTGTTTGAGCTGGTTATGTTGTGACTGCTGA
>JAJJMA010080430.1:32829-61057 GCA_023529015.1 Papaver nudicaule
GGAACAAGAAGAAATGAGAAGGGAATGGATTAAAATGGAGCAGAAAAAGATAGAGGCATTGTTGGCGGATCCTACTTCAACGACAATTGTCCCCCAAAAACCACAAGAGCAAGTGCAACATCAGCGCCATGATGGTCAGGAAGGGAATCAGGTCAAAAGAGACGGTTATGATGGCAGAGATGGTCAAGATAATAGAGGCAGGAATGACAACAGAGGTGGATATGGCAACAGAGGTGGATATGACAACAGAGGTGCATATGACAACAGAGGCAGAAATGAGAATAGTAATGGAAGGTATAACGGCGACAACAAAGGCGGATATGACAATAGGCGATCAGGCAACAACGATAAAAGATATAACAATGATAATCGAAGGTTCGGCGACAGAAGAGCAGGATACCCAGATTTCCAGGATGCTACGCTACCAAAACTTTGTGTTACATACACTGACGCTTGGGGGAAAATAGAAAGTTCAGCGTCCAGAAATGAGATTCGCTACCCCTTCAACCGGGGAAACCCTATGTTTCCTTCTTCGAACACTGGTCAGTTCTGTCAATATCATCAATTTCATGGTCACTCAACTGAGAATTGCGCTGGTGTTCAAGGAGAAGTGCATAGATTCATTTGACAAGGAAAATTCCAAGATTTCCTAGAGTTACCCCCAGCACCGCCACTCACAGTTCAACCAATTCAAGCATACCTCCTAAACCAGAGGTTTTTCCATAGTGCATTCTACAATCAGCAGAGATGAATTCCATAATAACGTTCTGTCAAGGATTCATAAGCGAGATAGAGATAGCAAGGAGATTTTCAGTGTCGCCGTCAAGAAAAGCCCATTGTTGGAATGGATGAAGAAACCAGTTAGTTTTTCAGCGGTAGAAGTTCCAGCTGAAGGAATAGATCATTTGGACTCGCTGGTATTAACCATTCAAATAGGAGAATTCAAGGTTCCAAGGGTGCTCATCGATCCAGGAAGTTCCGTTGACATCCTTTTTAATTCAGCATATCAAGTGATAGGTGTGCAAAACACCTATTCAAGAGTACCTATTCTATACACTTTAGTCGACTTAGCCTCGTACATTGTTTATTTTAACCATTTTCTATTTTGCAGATATTTTGAAATTATATTTAATAAAATGAAGCAAAAACGACTCGATTCACAACTTGGAGTCATTTGGAGATGGTGGTCTTGAACACGAGAAGGATACAAGCTCAAAAGTGTCGCAAAAAGGAGCTATTGGAGGTCTCGGCAGAATTGAGTTTAGGGCATACAGTATGAAAGGGGGCAGCTTGGTTATCTCCAACCACCTTCAGACGATAAGGGGCACCTTAAAATAGGCCCAATTTCAGTCAAATTGCGGCCCAAATTTCCCGTCAACAGGAGACGGACAGGCCAAACATTAATGGGTTTAGTTCAGTTGGGCTTGGTTCGTTTTTGGCCCAGTTTTGTTGGGTCATGGCTTAGTTGGGTTCAGCCTGGTTTCCTAAACTAGGTTGGCTTTGTGTATAAAAGGAGGGGATCGAAGATCAGGAAAGGGAGATTTATTACTGTTCACGGACGGGGACTGTTCACAGACGCAGAGGGTTACTGTTCACGCCGGGGTTACTGTTCACGACGGAATTTACTGTTCACAGACGCAAGTTTTTGGAGAAGTTCCTGTGCACGCTTCCCGAGGCAGGAAAAACAAGGGTTTTGGGCACGATTTTTGAGGTGGAGCTTTGGGAGAAAGATTGGAGCGTTGTATAAGGGAGTTTTTATGATTTCTTTCACAAACATAATGATTTCTTTTGTTTTTACTAAGAACATGAGTAGCTAATTTCTTTATTATTGGTTGAGGATGTAGTCTTTTAATTGCAAGACATGCTATTTGCTTAATTATGGAGTTAAACTTATTCATATTCGTTATCGATTTTATTCTACTATGCGTATGAGTGTATGATTGATGTATTACACTAAGGTTGAATGTCTTTTGATTCAAGTGGCCAATTGAGTTAGATTATGTTTATACCTATTGCTAGAATTAGGTTTGGAGATACGAAATAGTTGAAGAACCTATTCATAAGTAGCACGATATGATTATTGAGGTGGTGATAGCTTCGAGAGTCATATGTAGAATACAACCTTTGTTGAATGAGCCATTCATGGTGGTTCATTGCATTGATTAGCCTATTTCACGAAACTTAGTGCTCTTAGAGAGTTGAACTCGATTACTCATGGTGTCGAGTTATTCTCTACGTAGTATTCACACATTCATCGTTATGGTGTGTGATGACATTAGGAAATTTCGGAATATTTTCGCGATGATATATTCTAGGGCTTTTGATGATGATAGAACTATTTGACACTCCATATATTATTCATATGCATGTTAAGCAATTAAAGATGAACCCTTAACCAATATTTCTCCAATCTTGATTACCTTCATATTATTCTTTGCGTCTTGTTTATTTGCTTTTATTTTATTTTACTTTTAGTTTTAAAAACAACAAACATCCCCCCCTTGGTTACTTTAGGATTCGATTATTGAAATAACAAACCATTACCTCTTCGTGGACGAACTTGTTCTTACCTCTATATTATTTTATCATATATTGTGAAGGTTTAGAACTTAAGTATATTTGTGCGGATTCGACACGCATCATCAAGCTATGGACTCAAAAGAGAAACCAGTTGAACCTCTTATTCCATCTACATACAGTATTTATGGGTTTAATGGGATTGCCTCCAAGCCCAAATGAGAAGTTACCTTGAAAGTCGTCACATGAGAAACTCTGATTATGGACACTACCTTTTGTGTCGTTGACGTTGACTCACCGTATGCGGCAATTCTTGGAAGACCATGGTTACACAGCATTAAGGGAGTACCCTCGACTTACCATCAGCGACTGAGGTTTCCAACTCCTCAGGGTGTCGCCAAATACATTGGTGATCCATCTACAGCCAAAGCCTGCAATAAAAATGATGTCAAGTTGCGTGAAACCAGAAAAGCAAGATTGAACGAGAAAAAGAAAAAGGTTAAGGAGTTGGTGAAGGTCAACGAAATTAATGAGGTGATCGCCGACCCCAGTAAATATGTTCACTCTATAAAGGAAGGTGAGTCTTCAACAAAATCGGCAGCGACACCTTTATAACAATTAAAGGAACCTTCGCCGTTGGGAGAACTAGAATTACATTTCACATCGGTAGAGCCAACAAAAGATATTAATAACGGCGAAGGAGATGTTCCCAAGATTGTAAAAATTGGCACCTTGTTGAATGAAGATGAATCAGCACAGTTGGAAGCTTTGTTGAAAGAATATGTAGACGTTTTTGCTTGGGGAATGAATGAAATGCCAAGCATTGATGCAGAAATTGCATGTCATAAGTTAGACATTGATCCAAAAATCAGGTCATTCAAGCAGCGTATAAGGAAGTTAGCACCAGTGTATAAAGAGGCAGTCGAGGCTGAAATAGATAAAATAAGAGCTTCTGGTATCATTAGACCAGTCCAATATCCTGAGTGGATAACAAATATGGTGGTGGTGCCCAAGAAGAACAAAGGAGTAAGAATTTGTATCGACTTCAGCGATTTGAACAGGGCGTGTCCAAAGAATAGCTTTCCATTGCCAAGCATAGACCAGACCGTTGATGCTACTTCAGGGCATGAATTGTTGTCTTTTATAGACGGCTATTCTGGATACAACCAGATAACGCTAGCAGAAGAAGATCAACGACATACGACGTTCTTTTCTACTAAAGGATTGTTATGTTATACAAGGATGCCCTTTGGACTCAAGAATGCTGGAGCAACATATCAAAAGATGGCTCAGGATATGTTTGAGAAATGGATAGGAAAAACTATGGAGGTATACGTTGATGAGATGTTAGTCAAGAGTAAGGTAAAGAAAAATCATGTGCAAGATTTAAAAGAAATATTTGATCATATGCGTATAACCAAGTTGAAGATTAATCCTGCAAAATGTGTGTTCGACGTCACCTCTGGAAAGTTGTTGGGGTATGTTGTTACAAAAAATGGTGTAGAGGCAGATCAAGCAAAAATTCACGCTATTAGAGACATGCCATCGCCGGTAACCCTGAAAGATGTCATGCGACTCAATGGAATATTGGCGTCTCTTGATAGGTTCATCTCGCGGTTTTCTGATAAGTGCAAGTTATTTTTCCAAATGTTGAAAAAAAGGGAGAAATTTAATTAGACGGATGATCACGAAGCCGATTTTCAAGGAATCAAAAGATATTTAGCTACTCTTCCATCTATTAAGCCGCCAGAACACGGGGAGGAATTAAGGGTTTACTTGGCAGCCACTTCGTCAGCGGTTAGTGCAGTACTTGGGCGGACAAAAGGTGGAGAAACGCCGATCTACTACATTATTCGAACTTTACAACCTGCTGAGAAAAATTACACTAAAATAGAACAACTGATTTTGGCCCTGGTTTTTGCCGCTAAGCGACTTCGTCCCTCTTTCATGCTCATCCTATCACGGTGTTAACTAAAACTCCTATTGATTCTATCCTACATAGCTCACAAAGAGCATGGCGTATTGCTAAGTGGAATGCTCAGATATAACAGTTCAGCGTCAAATATGAAATTAGAACAACGCAGCGATCTCAAGTCATCGCTGACTTTCTTGCAGACTTTCCAATTGAAGAAGAGGATGAGGAGATTGAAGATATCTCATTCATGGAGGACGATCCAGATGATGGGGTACCAGAGCTGCTGAAAAGAGACCCAAATCAGTGGGAAGTATATATAGATGGGTCCACTAACAGAGAAGGTAAAGGAATTGGTATAGTCTTTATTTCGCCGAAAGTTTCAAGGATAGTTCATTCCCTGATATTGGAATTCCCAACTACTAACAATGAGGCAGATTATGAGGTTGTAATTCACGCTATGCGACTTATTATTGAGATGGATATCAGCAACATTCGCCTAACCAGTGATTCTCAGCTGGTGATCCAACAAATCTTGGGGAGATATGAAGCGCATGACAGTTCACTGCAAAAATACCTCAAGTTAGCTAGAGAGTACGCTCAGAAGATCAACAGCATTAAGTTCAGGCATATATGCAGAAAAGACAATAGGCACGCTGACGCTCTAGCATTCATTTCTTCTATGATGGTGGATCCAGAAGTGCCTTCCATTGCAATTGAGCGAGTAAGGATGTCATCGGTAGAAGAAAGAGGACTCAGAGAAGTTTTAGCACTAGACACTGAAGAATCAACGGAGACAGATTGGCGGACTCCCATAAGATACTACCTGGATCATCTTACAACCCCTGGTAATGAAGTTCTGGCACACAAGGTAATCACTAGATCGACGAACTACGAATTAAGAGATTGGAATATTATATCGAAGATCATTCTCTGGACCATTGTTGAGGTGTGTATCAAGGGAAGAAGGAAACAAGCTGTTAAAGGAAATCCATGAGGGGGATTGCGGAAATCATAGTGGTCAGCGGGCATTAGCTTTAAAGGTAAAAATGCAAGGGTACTACTGGCCTTGGATGAACGACGACGCTGCAGAATATGCTCGGAGGTGCAAGCAATGTCAGCTCTATGGGAGAAGCATTAAAGCCCCGACAATGTCGCTAAACTCAGTTCTCAGCCCTTGGCCTTTTACCAAGTGGGGATCGATATCATTGGACCACTGACCCCAGGGTCAGGGCAGAGGAAATACATTATAGTGGCTACTGATTACTTCACTAAATGGTGTGAAGCTAAGGTTATAAGACAGAGAACAGGAAAAGAGGTATTCGTATTCATTTGGGAGAATATATTCTGTCGGTTCGGCGTACCAGCTGAGATTTGTACTGATAATGGGAAAGAATTAGTCGGTAAAAACATTGAGAACCTATTGGCTACATACGGCGTAAAACTGGGGAAGTCAACTCCAATATACCCACAGAACAATGGACAGGCGGAAGCGACAAACAAGACCATTGGCATGGGGTTGAAGAAGAGAGTGGAAGGACACAAGAAGGCCCGGTGTGAACATTTACACAATGTCTTGTGGTCTTACAGGACAACAGTCAGAGAGGCAACTGAAGCGCCTCCATTTCTACTTACTTTTGGAGCAGAGGCAGTACTTCCGTCAGAAGTTATATTACCAACTACAAAGCACGAAGCATGGGAAAAGAACTTGAACACCGATTTAATCTTGGCAAAGCTGGATGATTTTGAAGAACAACGGTTGATCACCCTGACTCATATGGAGAATTATCATCGGAGACTGGCCAAAGAGTACAATAAGCGTGTCATTCACAGAGAATATCAGCCCGACGATCTTGTATTGCGAGAAATACCGTCGTATCAGAAGAAGAAAGGTTGCAAGAAGCTGGAGCCAACATGGGAAAGCCATTACATTGTAAAGCGTGCAACTGGAAGCGGAGCCTATGTGTTAATAGATGAACATGGCAAAAACTGGAGCATCCTTGGAATGCCAAGTTTATTAAGAGATTTTATCCTTAAGTTATATGTAAAATCCGAAGTCTTGGGCGGGCATAATACCCAAGAAATCTTATTAGCCTTTGTAATTAGCGGTAAATAAGATCCGAGGACGTAGGTTTGCTATCATGCACCGAACCCTGCTAACAAATCATTGTGTCCTTAATTTTTTAAGTACGACGACCTGCACTAAAGGCTAAATAGCCATCTACTGAGGCAAAATTGCCAAATATCTTCAAGGTTAAATAGCAGTCTACTGAAGCAAAATTGCCAAATATCTTCAAGGCTAAATAGCCATCTACTGAGGCAAAATTGCCAAATATCTTCAAAGCTGAATAGACATCTACTGAGGCAAAATTGCCAATTATCTTCAAGGCCAAATAGCCATCTACTGAAGCAAAACTGCCAAATATCTCTAAGGCTAGAATGCCATTCAAAGTAAAAATTAACTCGTTGAGTCAATGACAGGTCAATAGACATAACTTGGATTCCAGTGATACAAAGCTATGGGTAACGATAAATCTGGCCATTGGAAATATAATCCTACTCGTGTTACGTGATTGATCTGTAAGTGATGGCAGAAAAAATATAAAACTCCAAGAGAACTCCCCAAAGGGACGGCTCTTGGTTAACCAACCACTTATAATAGATCCCCGACGGGCACAAGTAACAATGTATAACGAGTGGATGGGAATTTGGACCCAGTGGGATAACCATTAGCTAATCATATGGGCCAAGTGGGCTAAGCTTTGAAACAAACAAGAGGCATAGTCGCTCAAATAACAAAACACGAAGGCACCATAAAAATCTATAAAGGCAGGAAAAAGTTCATTGATACTAAGTAAATATTATACAGGGAAATGCGCTGAACAAAAAGTAACATCTACTAATGCAAATAGGAAAACTTGAATTTTAACTTGATACAGGTAGTGAATAATGAGGTTGGCTTGTTGAAGATCCATCTTTGAGAATCTGGAGTTCAGGATGTTTCTTGGAATTGTACATAGCCAATTAAATGTCGGCGTCATGCAAACTGTCGTTTATTTCCTGGTCTTCAGCACTAGCAACCCCTTTTCCCTTGATAATTTGCAGAGGCACGGCTTGAATACTAGCATCATCATTGACATTGTCGTCGTCGTCTTCATCCTCCTCACTTTCCTCTTCTTCAGAATCAGATCCGCTCTCGTCATCCCCGCCTTCTTCAGCGTCTCCTTCATTATCAGCGGCAGGAGGAGTACCTACCGCCATACCTGAAGGAAGGGCCTCAGGAGCATATGCCTTAGGAATGGGAATTTTGTTAGCTGGGCAAAATTGAGCTAGATATAGCTGAATCGTAACAAAGGCGCACATGTTCAGGCTTTCGGCGTATTGCTCTTCTCGTTCTTGTGCATGCCTCTTGGAAAGATTCACCTCAGTCTGAAGAGTGTCGCGCATCTTCTGGAGTTTGGAAACCAAGGAATTTTGGGTTTCCAATTTTTCCTTGAATCCTTGAAGAGTCTTGACGTCATTCTCAAGATTGGTAATCTTACCAAAGCATTGAAGATGTTATGTCTCTAAATCATGTATTTTCTCTCCGCATGATTGATGCTCCTTTACTTTCCCTTTTAGTTGAAAAATCTTGGAAATGCATCCTTCATGCTCTTTAGCGACAGTGGATTGCTCTTGGAGATGGGACTCAAGCGCCTTGTTTTTCTCTGAAATACAGTGCAAGTAAATAAGAATAAGAGACGACGACGTGAAAAAAGTTGTACATCAAGAAATCCTAAGAAAACTACCTTCTAGCTCATGCACATGCATACGAATACCCTCTTGGGCAACGTTATTTGATCTAATTTACACAAAACTTCTTGGTCAGAACAAGGACCCACAACTTGTTTGATTCTGAGCCTAAGAGAGTTATTCTCTTCATTCAATTTCCTAGCTCGGTTCCCGTAGAGTTGGCGAAATCCTTGTGACGCTGGATTTTTTGGCGAGCGACATCTCTTTCAGTGGACATGCAAACTAATTGAGACGATAATCGAACGACTGTTGCTTTTTCATTCTGCAAAAGGGAGGAGGCTCTTGTATGGTCTATGATAGCTTTCTCTCTGTGTTTACGTTCTAGCTCTGCTAGGCGAGAGGCATTGTCACGTGCGTTCTTCATCCATCTAAGATCCGCTTGAGAAGCTTTGAGAAGATAATCAAGATTTACATTAAGGTCAGAGACGTTGCGTAACTCTCGGCGATACCACTTAACATCTTGGTCAAAGTCAAACAGAATATTACACTGCCTAGCGTTAGCATTAACCAAGTTGTCAATCTCGATTTCGACTCGCTCTAGTCGGTTTTCAGGGTGCTGTCGGCGACCTTATAATATACGAAGACTAAGGGTTTCGACGGAGAGAGCGGTAAGATAAAGTGACAACATGGGAAAAGTCAGAAAGAGCAACTAACCTTCGAGACCTTTTTGTTCCTTAGACCCTTCTTGCAGCATTCGGCGTAGCTTCTTGCTTTCCTTCTTGGCGGAGCCCATCAACCTCTTTCTTCAGCTGAGAACTCAGAGAAATGTTGTCGATATTGCGTTGAAATTCCTAAGTAATAAAGGGATTAGTATACTCAGAAGAAATACTTGGGAAAACGATAAAGCAAAAGCTGAGGCAATAACATACCAAGACAGCACTGCAAAGCTGCTAGTAGGGAGTAAGGTTGGCAACAACGGCAGTCAACTCTGTAGGTCTCAGCGCCAATCCAGGGGCGCTCAATTTGCTCATAAATTCAAGGAAAAGAGTGTCTGGACCGCCTTTGTCATGAGCAATAATTTTTTAGAAAGAGCTAGCCAATTTGTTAAAAGGAGCCTGACCATCAGCAGAGCTACCGCAAGAAGGTTCCTGAGGCAAGTCGTTCAGAGAGAGTAGCTGAAGAAGGGGAGTGGCGGCATCATCAACAGATGGCTTGGAGAGTTGATTACTTCGGTATTTTGACGAAAGGGAGACTGCCCTTGATTCTCAAAGGAATTATCAGTGCCTCCCATATCAGTATCAATATCATGACGATTCTCAACCAAAGGCTCTTGGACGGCAACCTTAGGAGTCTCATGAACATCCTTATCAACATCATAGGTCTTACTTTGCTCAACGGTTTTAGGAGGTTCGTTATTAATAATAGAATCAACAGTAGAATCGCCAACCCCTTTAGGCTTGGCGGAATTGTCTTGGCTTGGCAGAATCGTCTTTCTTTTTAGAGTCCGCTGGTTTATCCTTGTTCTTGGAAGAACTATCTAATTGTTGAGAAGAAGAAGCTGACCGAGGCAGGGTACCGCCAACCTTATCAGAAGTTGAGGATACTTTGGGATCGGCATCCTTTCCAGAATCAGTTGGTGTTAAACCAGGAAGACGCTGCATTTGGCCTTTGAGCTTCTCAAGGGCTTCTAGCTGTTTGTTCTTGGTATCCTGTTTACTCTTCTTGGCAGGTGGCTAGAGAAAGAAACAATTGTCGGTATCAGATCTGGCAACAAACAGAGGCAAATATATACATATATATTTTAAGTTTAATAACAAAAGTGTTTGTTACCTGAACTTCACCTCCAGCCTTTTCCTCCTTGGTAGCATGTTTAGCGTCCTCTCGAGAAAAATCAGGCTTCTTTACCCAATGGCCATTAGCGCCAACAACAAACTTACCATCCTCTTTGACATATTGATTCTCCTCAGTCCAGCGGACCTCCCAGAAATTAACTTTAGCAAAGTCAGAATGCTCAGCGAGAAAATCTTTTCGGACAACCGAATTTCCTTCATCTTCCCAACCTTTGAGCCAAGGTCTTTCAACTTTGCAAGGAAGGTCATTCCAGTGGTTCTCGGTTTTTGCACGAACAATAGGTTTGGCGCCAGTTATAGAATATTTATCGGCGTCCCTCAGAAATTTTTTATCATCCTTAGCAGATTTCTTAAACATTATGCGATAGGCCCAAGGCTTACCCCTTCTGTCACAATGTTTGACTTCATATCGAGCCTTGAAATTCTCTATAGTATACAACTCAGGCTTAAGAAATTTTGGGTTTCTTTTAACCTTGGAATAATGGGTAGTACCATTTCGACGGGCAATCCATTCATACATTATCTGTATGGAGTTGGACGTGAGTTGAGCAGGGCTTTTGTCAACATACACCAGCATCTCAAGAAGGATAGGACCATCGGGATTGTACATCGGAAATTTGTACCCAGCTTTGAGCTGACCAAGGGAGATGATGAGATTGTTTTCATCTTGACCTCCTTGGCGAATATGATCTAGGAGCAGCGTTCAGCGGGAGACTTAACGCCGTCAAGAGGGTAAATTTTGGGCGACTTATTGTCAACATGATCCTTGGCACAATACTCGTCCCAGTCAGTCCAAGAGCATTTTCTTTTAGTCGTTTTAGGTGTCGGCGACTGTGAAGCCTCCTCCTGGTCAGAGTCATGAGTATTGTATGGCGACTCAGGATCGTAGGTTGTATCTGTAGAAGCCATGAGAGATATGGAGAAGACCGGGAAGTTTAAGAACTGCCGGAAAATGGAGTTGCAGAGGTGAAACGTCACCGGAAAAACAGGAAAAGCAGTACAAAAGCAAGGAAAATGAAGCTTTGGGTGAAGAAAGGGATAAAACACTGTTTTAGGTGGTGGAACTAGCAAGAAAGGGCTAAATCTGGTGGTCAGGCGACGACACGACGGCAGTTAGGGTTTAGAAGTGAAAGCACTGAGGAAAGAGAAGAGAACAAAGAAGTTTCGAGAAATTAGGTTGACTAGAAAAGAAGAAGGAAATTTATAGGAAGAGTATCCCAACCGGCTTTGCAGGTCGTCAGGTCAAAAGGTATGGCCGACATTCGCGGCATGCAGAAGGACGTGGCGATAATCTAGCAAGCTGGAGAAGGAGTCTAGGCATTTTCAGCGGATTCGGGTTTTCATCTTCGGCGACTAAAGATCTTGAAGATGAAAGAGGCAAAATGTAAGTGTAGAAAATGCCTTTACCTTTCAAAAGCACCCTAGAAGTGAAGTTGTACGAAAAGATTACTTCGGAGATATAGAGTATCATCAGCGTCATACCTCAGCGGATCAATAAGAGCAGAAGATTAGCGTCAAGCTAAGGAGATGTCATCTCAGCGTATTACACGAGAAGAATGCGAGGGCGTACCAAGGACAACGAGATAAGACACGTCACCGACAATAACTGAGAATGTGGTTGAGCATTTAATGAAAGATCAGAACGGTAGCATTGTCAGAGTTGACTCGTTGACTCAGTGGGAAACGAGTCAGCATTCTTATCCAAAATAAAGATTGATACGCTGAAGTGTTGGTGAGGATCGGCGGTATTGATGGTCGGCGAATATAGACAAATGTTTTCAGAGTCATAGTTGTTTGTATTAGCTGTAATCAAATATGTAGAGCGTCTATATTAGGCGATGTATCTCAACTGAGAGAGGGGTGGGTCGAGTGAACTTTGGAGTTGATCTAGAGAGACAAAGTTAGAGTTTCCCTTCTTACTCTCCTTAGCTCAGAATCTAGAGAAGAACTCTGTAATTTGTGAGAGAAGTTATCATTATTAGGTGAGAAGTGTAATCACTTATAGATCAATGAGAAACCTTTTTTTTTTTGCTGAGAAACCCAAAATATAGATTAAAAGACCAAGTTTTTACAAGTATTTATAAGAGAATCCTGCCTTACAAAAGGAATCAAAAAAGAAGGGCAGGAATCCCACAAAAAAGAAAGCCTATTCTTCCTAGCAAAGGAGGCAACACTATCAGCTTCATGGTTTAGTTTTCTTTTTACATAGACCAACTTGAAGAAATGAAAACTAGACATGGAGATCGAACATTCATCTAACACATCCCTAGATCTCCACCATACAGACTCACTAACTTTATTTATGTAGTTTACCATATTTAAACAGTCACTGACAACAAGAACTTTGGACAGGTTCAGATCTCTGCACCAAGAGATGGCCAAAAAAAGAGCTGATGCTTCTCCCACAGCTGCATCAGGAACCCTGCCAAAGCTACCTTTCACTCTTCTCACTACTCCTCCTGTAGTACAAAGAACCAAACCAATACCTAGGTTAGTATTTTTAACCGAAGCATCAATGAACAAAATGTCTTCAATCAGATTAACATTTGTTTTCTCAGGGATACAAGGAATAATACTGTCACTTCTTCCACTTGGAACAATCACTGTGTTGATGAAGCGTTTGATATCCAAAATAAAAGTATCAAGATTAATGCGAACATTCTTAAAAGCTACTTCACATCTTTTCTTCCATAGAAACCAGCAAATTATTGAACCAATAGAAGGCCAATCAACTTTATAATAAGAAGGATGCAAAGAACCACTATACCAATGATAAAATAATTCTCTGAAATTTAGAGGATTCTGAAGAAGCAAGTGGTCTAAGTTCAAAGCAAACCAAATGTGCATAGAAATAGGACAGTAAACAAAAAGATGCAAGACAGTTTCATCTTCGGATTTACAGAAAGGGCAAGAAGTATCAACCCTGTTATTATACTTAGCTAACAACGTGTTGACTGGCAGCATTCTAGCAAAAATTCTCCAAACAAAAAACCTGATTTTTGGCAAACAATCAAGTGACCACACCTTCTTCCAGAGATTTGCATCAGAAGTATTATTATCAAACTTCAACATCTTGTAAGCAGATTTAATAGAAAAGTTTCCATTGTTAGTATGTTCCCAAATGAATTCATCACTCTTATTCAGATTTATAGGCAAAGAAATAATCTTATTTGCAATCTGATCATCAAAAACAGACCTAATCAGGCCTTCATTCCAAGTAGCAGAATCATTATAGAGAAGATCATTGACAACATTTATTTGATGATTATTATTTCTATTACTAAGACCAATAATGTCACAATCCGGAATCCATTTTGCTGACCAAATACTAGTATTTAGACCATTATTTATTTTCATAATAATATTATTTTTAAGAAAACTGATCATACTACAGATACCCTTCCAAACATAAGAGGCATTTTTAGGAGTTGTAGAGACTTCTAATACATGTTTATCTGGATAATATATAGCTTTAAGAAATTTAGCCCAAAGCTGATCTGGATTCTGTAAGAGTCTCCAGCCAAGTTTAGCTATAAAAGCTTTGTTCACACAATGGGGATCTCTAATTCCCAGACCCCCATGAAGCTTTGGTTTACAAATATACTCCCAAGATCTATAATAACAATCATGTTTAGGATCTTTTTTTGACCACCAAAATTTTCTTTGAATTTCATCAATTTTTGCAGCAAAGGTTTTAGGTAAAAGAAAACAAGACATTTGATAAGAAGCCTGACTAGATAAAACATGCTTGGTGAGAACAGTTCTTCCAGCAGGATTTAAATTCTTTTTTTTCCATTTAGACAGCTTAGAATCAAATTTCTCTAAGAGGAAGTCGAAACTCTTTGTTTTGTTTCTACTCAAAAACAAAGGAGCTCCAAGATATTTCTCAGATTTAGAAATGAACTTCATCTTTAAGGTTCTTGCTAGAATCTTAACATGCTTATGATGCATCTTATTATCCGTAAAGAAACCCGACTTTTGAAAATTGATGACTTGACCAGAAGCTTTAGAAAAAACTTCAAAAATTTTTAGAAGGTTTCTAGCTTGATTAATAGAAGCTTTTGAGAAAAGAAAACAATCATCGGCAAAGAAAAGATGAGAAATCGAGGGACTGTTATTTATTTTAAACCCCTCAATCTTACCCTGCGACTCTGCCTTCAACAGTAATTGGGAAAAAGCTTCCATACAAATTATAAAGATATAAGGGGATAAAGGGTCCCCTTGTCTAATACCCCTAGATGGATAAAACACAGAACCAGGGGCGCCATTTAGTAAAACAGAATAAGACACTGTACTAATACATTGTTCTATCATTTGGCACCATTGTTCTGAAAACCCCAACTTTTTAAAAACAGCAAGAATAAAAGGCCATTCAAGTCTGTCAAACGCTTTCGAGAGATCAACTTTAATGGCCATAAAACCATTCTTATTCTTTTTATTTTCAAAGGAGTTTAAGATTTCATGGGTCATAATAATATTATCTTGAATGTTTCTATTGGAGATAAAAGCTGATTGAAATGGGGATATAATTTTATCCAAAAGAGGCTTAAGCCTATTAGTTAAAATTTTTGAAATAATTTTATAAATGGTATTTGATAAACTAATGGGCCTAAAATCATGAGGGGTAGAAGGCATAGGAGTTTTAGGGATAAGGGTTATAAAGGTATGATTTAATTGCTTCAGAATGAATTTTTTTTTGAAAAAATTTTGAACATGAGCTACAACATCCATAGATGTTATATCCCAATTATCTTTAAAAAACCCGGGAGGATAACCATCCGGACCAGGAGAATTCCAGGAATTCATCATCTTTAGGGTCTGATGAATTTCTTCATGAGATGGAACAGCAACAAGAGAATCATTCATATCATCACTAATAATTTTTTGAAGAGGGTCTAAAGCATTCTCTATGAAATTAGTATTTGGGTTAGAAGAGGTATACATAGATTTAAAATGAGAATTTAGCAAGTTCAAAAGAGGCTCTCTACCTATCCAAAAACCAGAATCATCTTTAAGAGTAATGATAGTGGAATTTATTTTTTTTGAATTTACAGAGTTGTGGAAATAACTAGTATTTCTATCATAGTAATTAAAATAATTAATTTTAGCTTTTTGCTGCAAAAACTCATTTTCTACCTTATACCAGTAATCCAATTGGGTGGTATAGTTAACAATATAAGAAGAATTTGTATTGTTGAAAGGAAGAGCCTGAAGTTTTTCTATTTCAGAAACAAGCCTATTTATAGTTCTTTTAATGTGACCAAAAGTTTGAATATTCCAGTTTTTGAAATCAATTTTTGAATTTTTAAGCCTACCAACTAGAACAAAACTAGGAGAGCCATTCACTGGCTTGTTCCAAGATTCACACAGAACTCTCTTAAAATCAGGGTTTAGCTGCCAGCATTTAAAAAACTTATATGGTTTAGCATAAGTAGTTTCATTATGAAAACAGTTAAACAAAATAGGACAATGATCAGAGTAGATTCTTGCTAAATGAGTAATTTTTGTATCAGGAAAAAAATTCGACCATTTTTGGTTCATAAAACCTCTATCTAACTTTTCAAAAATCAGGTTCGCCGGGTTTCTAAATCTTCTATTGCACCAAGTAAACGGCGAACCTAAAGAGGGGATTTGAAGCATACAAAGATCAGATAAAGCATCAAGCACGAATTTTGGGGCTAAAGAATTAGATACTAACCCCCCTTGTTTTTCAGACTGATTAAGGATAAAGTTTACATCACCTAGTATAACCCAAGGACCATTAAAATTATCAGCCATATTTTTTTAGGAAAAACCATTGGTCCCTTTTACTATTTGGCTGAAGAGCACCATACATAAAAGTTATCATACACTCCGTAATTGTTGGGCTAATATCACAAAGAACATGTATCATGTTAATAGAAGAATGCAACACTTCAACCTTTCTATCAGAGAAAAAACCTAAAGCTAGACCACCTGATTTCCCATTAGCAGGAACAAAAAACCATTCATTATAAGGAAGATGATGTATATAGGTTTTAACCGTGTCCGTATCAACCATGGTTTCCATGATGAAAAGCATGTCAGGTTTCTCTTTTCTATAAATATTAAGTAAGTGCATCCATTTTTTTTCAGAACAACAACCATTTATATTCCAACTAAGAACTTTCATGATGAAACTGACTTATAGGAAATACTATTTCAATGATTAAAAAATGAAACAAAACTATTTGAAAACGAAAATTAATATAGACAGTAAAACAAGAATCAAAGGATAATAATACTTACAGAGACATGAGCAGGGGAGGCATCCATAGGTACAGCAGTATCAGTCGTCATAAGATTCACCTCTCTTTCAAATTCCTCATTCGATACGATAGGCTCAGGAGGAAGAGTAGCAAGGGGGACAGGCTCTAGAACCACAGCATCATCTTTGTAAAAACAATCTTCATTGGCTGGAAGATTTATAGTCTCAAAATCAGTATCTGAATTTGCATAACCATCTGAAGAAAAGCTCATTGATGTGGAAGTACTAATATGATAACCAGCATTTGTGTAAACTGTCTGAGAAAAAGAAGTACATGTAGATGACCATTGCATATTAGAATTGTTTTTTGAAGAACTAGAGGACCCAATGCAATGCATGAAAGAACTTGACTGAAAATTATTTGAAGAGGCACCCAAAACAAAATCCGTGGATGGCGGAGGAATGAAAGGAGGAAAAGAAGATGATACAGTCCACTGAGGAGTTGGAATCATAACAGGTGCAACAGAAAGAGAGGTATCCAAAACCAAAGCTGTGTCAAAATCAGTGCGAGTTCTTTTCCCTTTTCTATTGTAAGCAGCAGTAGCAGCATCAAGGCCCAAATCAGAAACAGTAGGATTAATTGAAAGTTCCGGATTATCAGATAGAGAAACAGTCTGTGCTGAAGAGGAAGAAGAGGATTGATTAGTTGAAACATCCATGATAGTTAGAGAAGAAACAGCAGGGCGAGTAGAGGAAGAAACAGGTAAGGAAATTGAAGCACCAGAGCCACCAACAGAAGAACCAACTGGTCTAAGAGTAACCGAAAAAGCTGAAGGCTGCGACGTAACAATACTCAGAGAACCAGCAGAAGAAGAACCAGGGTCAGCAGAAGATGAATCCCCATTGTTAATAATCACAGCAGTGCTTCTTGGAACAGCAACATGAGTGGCTCTAGGAGTTGGAGATGGAAGAGCACGAACCAACAATTGCATTCTCAGGTGACGACATCTGATTCTATCATGACAGATTATAAAACATTCCTTACAAGTATGATAAGGTAATTGAGGATAAAAAGCTCTCATGTAATAAGTTCTACCTTTGGTATTGAAGATAACTTTTTTGGTCATAGGTGATTGCAGAGGAACCATAACAGTAGCATCATAATGGATTCCTAGAGGAGTAGCTATGGTTACAATCTCACCAATTTGTCTAATGATGTTTCTAACAAAGTTTTTCCTAATAAGAACATCGGGAATATCAATTTGAACATGCATAAGAGTATAATCCCAGGAGAGATCAAAAATAGATTGAAGATCACCAATTTCCTGCATAGCAAAGTGCTGACCATAAATGTGAGTGGGCCTTGCAGCAAAAACAGCTCTTTTATCCTCTTCTTTTTTGAAAAACAGAACAAAAAGGTTTGGGAATCCATCAGTAGCTCCTCTAAAAACAGGTTTTGAAATTTTAAAATCAGCAGCTGGGATAGAGAAGATTCTATTCAGTTGGTGTTTAACAGAAGGTTTAAGATAATCCCTATATTTATCACAGATTTTGGAGGCTAGTCTAAAAGGGAATTCATCAATGTCTTCATCTAGATCAAGAACTCTGATTTGTTCTGAAGGAATATCCATAGCAGCAGATAACAAAGTAAGGAAATAAGAAACAGCAGAGAAAGGTAGAAAAAGATAGGAAAGTACAAAGATAGCTAGTACTAAAGAACATATATAGACAGAAGGATTAAAATAGACATGAGAAAAGAGAGGACAAGAGAGAAAACAAGATATTCCAAACAACATTACTTGAAGGATGATTCACTCTGAATTTGCTTGAGGGAGTTGTAATTTTTCAAAAACCAATGAATTATGATGGCCTATAGATAGATAGGATTTATAGAATCTAGTTAGCTAGAGAGCAGAGATTAAAGCAAAAGAAAAGAATGGAAACACTAAGATTTAAGCTTGCAGTGAGAAACAAAGATCTAAAGAGAAGAAAGAATAGCCAAGTGTAAGAAAAGCTCTGAATCTGCACTTCATGGAGAATATATTATCAATAGATTAACTGTAAAATAATCCTCTTATTAAACTAATCCAAACAACATTCTTGGAAATCTTCAATTTGTTAAAAACAGGTTCTATATTGGCATTAGCCTCCAAGAAACAGAGAAATCATTAGACAGAAACCATCACAGAGACCAAGATTTAAAGCAAATAAGGACTTCAAATCCAAGACCCATTATCAGAAACTTCAAGTAAAATATGAGTTCTTCAGGACTTAAAATATTCACCCAGAAAACTAGCATCAAAAAGCTATATCTTAGATTACTATTACCGTCACTAAGCCAAAGAAATAACATCAAACATCATACTCATCAAATATCACACTCAACCAGGAACACATCACAAAAAATTTGGCATCAAGTAATGTTAATTTATTGTAAATTAACAAATCCATTGAACCAAATTCATTGAATCCAATCTCTACAGAGTAGAGCACCATATTTGCTCAAAGCAAATCCAAAATCTTTTCTTCTGAAGATAATACTGATTATGATAGAGACTTAACAAAATAGTTCACAGTTCAGCCCCATACCCAAAAAAATATCTACTGAATCTCATGATGTCCTAGACTGCTGCCCCTATAGATCCCTCACTTGCTCATGTCAATCCCTGAAACAGAAATTAAAAAACAAAAACTGATTAGAGAAAACTGTGGATTAAGGAGGATAATAATTTAAATACCGGATATGAAATCACGGAGAAAAAAATCGACTCTTGATATAGATTATAAAAGAAAGCGAAGTTAAATCAATCAAATCAAAAGTTTTCAGAAAGATAAAAAGAAAATCTAGAAACCCTAAATTTTCAGAATAGTGAAATCAAAGAAATCTAGTTTTTTATTTGAAAAAGATCCAATACATACTAAATTGAAACAAATTGCAAGATAATTTTAAAGTTATTGATTAGAAATCATAAGAATCAAAACAAATCTGAGCTGAGAACGAAGAAGAAAAGGGAAAGTTGACCGAGTCAACGTCGCCCGACTTTTCGCCCTTCTGACACGACCCGGATGCTGAAGAAGCAAGTGGTCTAAGTTCAAAGCAAACCAAATGTGCATAGAAATAGGACAGTAAACAAAAAGATGCAAGACAGTTTCATCTTCGGATTTACGATCAATGAGAAACCTACTGACTTCAGCTTACTATGCTAATAGCTCATATTAATTCCTCTGTGCTCTCTTTATCTTTGTTATGTTCATATTGTCTACGTTATTATGCATCTCATGTACGTTTAGATAGGGTGTATTCGTAAAATCTATCCAATGGCAATTTTACCAATTACACTCCGGAAGTTTGGAAAAAGGCACTGTGGTTCATTTAAAAAAAAAGTGACAAATAAAAAGAACTCCCTCGGATCCTTCGGTCGACCCGGCCCAATGAGTGGTTCAGCACATTAGGCTCTCTCACTCCCAGCGTTTCTGTGGGTGGCGTGGCGTGGCGTGGGACAGGATATTCTATCCAGAAGCACAATTATTAAATCGTGCATATCTTGTCATTATGCTAGCTACTTTCTATCAACTCCCACACACCACAGCCACAGTGAATTCCATCTCACAAACTTCCACACCGCACAGATAAGAAGAAAAAAGAAGGCAAAACACTAGAATCATTGAAGAGAGAGATGTAGAAGCGAAAAAAGGAAAACTGATAGATGCAATTCACAAAAAAAGGACCACAACATGATAATATTCAAAGCACATGCAGCTAGCAGTAATAGATAGAGATGGACAACAAACAGCTTCTTCTTCTTCATGATGATGAGGCCCTGACTGAGACCTGCTTTGAGCTCAAAAATCATGCCTCAGTTCAGTTGATTGACCTCACCACTACTACAGTCACCCCCTCATCTGTACATTTTTTTTTTCTTTTGACAATCAGGAGATAATTTCACTTTCTAAATAACTTAAATTCAAAGCAAAGGAACTGATATCTTTATTCTCTTCTACCAAACTACTAGTACTAGAACTGTTTTAGAGTGATCAAATGGAGAGAAGATGAACAAACCAGCCAGCCACTTCATTCTTGCACACATACATAACACTTACATACTTACATCAACATGATAAAGGAAAAAACAGAAATTGAAAATCACAAAGGGATTGAAATGATATTCATTGTAACAAATCAAACTTTGTTTGATGATTTGAATGGAATAGCTCTGATGACAATAACATGGTACATGGCTGCAAGTGTTGCTCCAATGAATGGTCCAACCCAGAAGATCCACTGCACAAACACCAAAATCATATTTCAATTTCATCAGTCAAATCAAAATCAATTTAATTGATTTTAGAAAGTGTAAGCTACTTACGTGGTCAGCCCAAGCGTGGCCTCTGTTGTAAATGATGGCTGCTCCCAAACTCCTTGCTGGGTTGATACCAGTTCCGGTGATGGGGATAGTTGCAAGATGCACCAAGAACACTGCAAATCCAATTGGAAGTGGTGCCAAGATCTGTTTTTTTCCCATAAACCCATAATCAATTAATTTTGCAACAAGAAAAATAAAACTGAAGTTTTGGGGATAGAAGACAAGTGACTTACAGGAACATGGGAGTCTCTGGCGCTACGTTTGGCATCAGTAGCGGAGAAGACGGTGTAAACAAGAACAAAAGTACCAACAATTTCAGCACCAAGACCATCTCCCTTGGTGTACCCAGGAGCTACAAAGTTAGCACCACCTTTGTTCATTAGGTAGTTTTGTGGCTGGAAACCTTTCACAACACCAGCACCACAGATGGCACCAAGACATTGCATGATCATGTAGAAAACTGCTCTGGTCACTGACAATTTTCTTGCCAACAACAAACCAAATGTCACTGCAGGGTTGATATGTCCTCCTGTGTAACACAACAAAAATTAACCACAAAATCAGTCAAAATAAACTTCAGATCAGTAAAAGAACTGGGAGGTTGTGAAAGGGGGGAATTTGAAGTATACCTGAGATACCGGCGGTACAGTAGACAAGGGCAAAGATCATACCACCAAAAGCCCAAGCAATACCTTGAATACCAACAGTTGCACACTTGTTTTTGTTACCAGCAACACCCATGACAGTCAAGACAGAGATGTATAGGAACAGGAAGGTAGCTATGAATTCAGCAATACCAGCTCTGTAGAAAGACCATGAAGATAATTCTCCTGGTTCAAAGAAAGGAGCTGGTGGTGGTTCTCTGTAATCTTTGTCGTCAGTCTGTGCTGCTGTTCCAATGGGTTGTCTCTCTGAGAACTTGTTAGCTCCCAATCTAACATCTTCTTCTTTTCCTTCCATTTCTGCTTCTTCTTCTTCTTTCTCCTTCTTTCACTCTATTCAGAAGATCACTCTGTATGTATTACGTTTTCTTTTCTGCTTTTCTTGGTCTAGGGAGTGATGGATTTTATAGTCAAGGTGTTGGACGGAAACATAGTGGTGGGGCCTACTGGTTTCACTGTTCTTCCGTTTTGTATGATTGGGATGGATGGGATTAGTACGCTCTCTTTCTTCGATGTCATTGCCAATGGGTGGCACCGCCCAATCACGGCGTTAGTTTTTGGACCTATCGTTTTGTTGATGACTGATTTTGCCCTTAATTCTTTTTAGTAAATGAGAAAAAAACATTTCTAGATCATTCTATGTTTTGTTGATTAAGACGAACAAATAAATCTGTAATCATATTTCATTTTTTTGTTTGTTTGATGAAAATAATCATAATCATAATCATAATTCATAAGGTCGGAAATACATAATAGACGCAGAATAATACCAAAATAGAAGTTATCCTATTTTATGAGTATACCTTTCTAGTGTACTCCCTCCGTTTTTTTTATATAGGTGGAAAATGAACTTTTTCATGTTTTAAATTATAGGCGGAGTACAAATATCAAGATGGTTTTTTACTACTTTTACCCTTATTAATAATACATAGGTACTAGTGAAGGGAATAAGACAAAGGGCAAAGCAAGAAAAAACATGAAAATTTATGATTTTGAAAATGTCTTCTTAATTTAAGAGATTTGGTCCCTCCACCTATATAATTGAAACGGAGAGAGTATCTAATAGCAAAAATTATTACGTTTAACATGCCCTTTTAGTCACCACATAGAATTTGATAACCTCTAGCAGTCATCCTGCCAGATAAGTAGCTAAATCTGCCATCTTTTAAAAGCTCTCAAACCCTCTTGTCAAGAGTGGATTACCAACTTAAAGGAATAGTGATAATTTTCTGAATAGAAGCATCGTCAAAATGGTTTTTTGACCTTCCAAGTTCTGGCAATTTCAACAATAAAATAGAACACCTTCATAGAAGGATCACGAAGAGAAGAAGGATTTGGTTTAGCTGAATTTTAGTGCAAATTAGAAATAGCTTAAAAAGCAATGTCAAAATTATAAACTACTGTAGATAATTTAAGATAGTTTTAGCAACAAAATATTTTGCACACATCTTAGAACAACATTAGAAGAATCCAAAAGATTAATTTGGTACTGATGTAGGTAATTAAGCCGATATGATAAAATATAGAGAAACACTGTCACTGTGACAAGACAAAATCATGAAAATGAGATTTCGAACTATGGCGTCTTCCTCTTTGATGAACCTTCTGTAGTGTCCAGTCTCTTCTTCTTCGTTATCGTGGGTCAATCACATTGTCACTATACATTCTTCTCATTATTTGTTGCAGAATAAAATGAATGTCTTCGGGTAACATGGGTTGGCTCTTGTGGACCACTACTTGCATTAGCGTTCATGATAATAAACCAAACATCCATTATGCTTTCATTATCAATCATCCATGTTTATTACGGAGTATAAACCAAACGTGATAATAAGCCAATTAGATTTCTTCAATCATCCTAATTAAGTACTTGTTTTGAATTTCAAAACATGATCAAGAGTAGTTTTATTTTTCCACGTAAGAGCGTCTCCAATAACAGTGATTAAACTTTAATTTTCATTGGCATAAAAGATCATTCGAATTAGGACTCATATAGAATCTGGTAATCCCTGTACTAATTTCGTAATGTCGGATTTATAAAGTTTACGCACTCATAACGTTTTTGGTAAACCAATTTCAGAGCTTGGAGTCGAGAAAACCTCATTTGAAGCCTCCCGATTTGGATCCAAAAATAATTATGTTGATCAACATTCGTAATTGACAAAATCAGACACAAAGATCTGCGCCGCGGTACCGAGAGAATCAGTTTTAATGGCCAGACTAGCTTATTGATAACGTGGAATTAATAAATGGATATTGCAAAGTGTTTTGTAAACTTGTAATGACATGCTCCAACACAATCTCAATTTTTTATTTTATTTTATTTTATTATTTTTTTTTTTTTTGATAAACAAGGTACCTTTCATTAATGGAAATTCAAGGATACAATGAGTTTAAGATCCAAATAAGAGAATATAAAAGAATACAAAAGTACAATCCCGAGAAATCCGACAAGAGAAAGAGAAGGATTACCGGAGGTAGACAAATACAAGTATGAATTAGATCCGATTAAATCGGAAGAAGAATGGTTTTTCATGGAATTATAATCCAACCATTTGAATTGTTTTTCTTCTTGGATAAGAGATGCTCCCAAAATAGGAGTAATTTGCTCAAATCTCTTAAAACCTATGACAAAGCTTCCATCGTCAGAAACACCGTTAATGAAGATTTCCGCGCCGGATAATTCATAGATGAAGATTCCGATGAAGATTCCGTCGTCGGAGATAACAAAGATGATGATTCCGTCATTAGAGCATATCACAAGCGATCTTGAAACCCAAATAACCCAAAAACGACCATTAAAGTCTAGATAAACCTCTTGAGAAGAGTAGATAAAACCACCAAAACGGTGTAGATAACTCACTAAAAGATGAGTAGAAAACATCAAAAACTAAACTAAAACACTAAAGAAACTAGAAAAACAGTAAAACGAAAGAAGATCTGCTCAGATCCGGCCCCGAAACGGACCAGATCTGAGCAGTAGATGACTACCGGTGAAGGGGTTTTTTTCTTTGAGAAAGGGGGTGCTAGAGGAGATTTTTTTAATCTCAATTGATTAATTAGGCTACTAATCATGTACAGTTTGGCATCGCAGTAGCTACTAGCTAGCATGTTACCTAACCTAATTGTTCAATTTGAAATGCATATCTTGTCCATAATGCACAATGTGGACGGTTCCAACCAACATCGGGAAGGCCACAAGACAAGGCCGAATGCACAAAATCGTATCTGTTAGGGGGTTGAATTCTCGATGATAACTCTCACATTTCGAGTAAAATTTGTGACTACTATATGTGCTTTGGTTACATGTAAAATGTGCTCACAGTCTAGCTTGCGACATAATTTTGGGAAGTGGTTGGATCATGGAGACGAAGAAAATGGGAGTCGCAATCCATATTGGTTACACATATATGTTGATTATTATAAGCGTGCAAGGATAAGTACAATGAATAAAAATAGTTAATGATAGCTCACTCAAGTACCTAACAAATATAGTAATGGTCCATGGTTTATATAGATTATCTCATAGAATACTTTCTTAATATTCAATCAACGTTAATCAAAAAAATTAATGATCATAAGCATTACACAATAATACTAAACGGATATTGCTAATTTTTAACCGCCCTAAATTTGTTAATGTATAAATTGCACATCACAATTTTAAAATCTAACTAATGCATGGGGGTGACATATTTATTTACACTAATTTGTGGTTTTTAAATACCCTTACCTAACAGATTTGGGTTTAGCATCTGGGAATTAAAGTCCCTCACTGTTCCTGATTATCTAACGAGAAAAGCTAAATCAGTAGCTAACAATCTCGCAATTTATGCTATTCAGCATTATGTTCATTGTTTATGGACATCTTCCCAAACCCCCTTCTGCATTTCTCTTATAGTCGTCGATGGTTATCTGCTTGTTGATTTCTTTGTGTTGATGTTAAGTAGTGGTACTTGTTATGTATGTTTTTATTTTGTAATCCGGCATTATATTGTAATCTTCTATTATTAATATAATGCATGGATTTTTCTATCAAAAAAAAAAAAAAAAAAAGAGAATATGTTCTGCATATAGTGTTTCCAATCACAGGCACCCATTTGGGCGAAAACAAGTTACCGTTAGTAAAGATATCAATCCTATCTGCAGATTAGTGAATTGTTTCACTATTTTGCATCCTAGCGGCAGCACTACTTCAAGGCTCAGTTATGCCGGTTTCAATAAGATAAAGAGTGTCAAAAGACTCAAGATACAGTGCCTCCAAGTAGATTTAGGGTATGCTTTTTTGTGTACCTCGCTCCATGATTATGGAGTTTTACAGAGTCTCTGAAGTATATGGAGTTTTACAAACCCTGTTTATTCAAAAAAAAAAACAAAAAAAACAAAAAAAAAACAATGCATCCAGCTGCAAATAGTAATAGTAATAATTTACTTTACCTCTGGAGATATTTCAACAAACCCCATTATGAGTCATGACTCTAGCCATGGCTTTAAATTCTTACACAAATATCTTCTGATGATTTCGAGCCACACATATCTCTGGTAAAATACCAAGTAACACTGTGGAGCCGACACTTTTGACCGCCCAAACTTAATTTATACGCATCATGATGTGTTCAATGATAGTACAAAATTGTCCCGTGCTCAGCTTTCGCCACGTTAGCATCCAAAAATTTATCCCATGTTGTTGAACAGTAAAAGTCTGGGTTCGTGGCCCCTGTCCTGAACCAGACTAAACCAATGTTTGCCCCCTTTAATTAGACTGTTCACTGCTCCCTTTCGTTTTCCCCTACTTGTGTAGATTTTAATGTCTGATTCTCTTTAGGTTCTACTAGGTTTTTCTGTCTCTTGTTTTGTTTTTTTCGCCATCCGTCCAAAAGGAAAGGGAAACGTACATATGGAACAGCCGATTATCCCAAACAGGGGATTTAGCCGTTAGTGTTACCGACGTAACTCTACTGTGTCGTCCACACCACAGTGTCCATAGGGGCTAGTGCATTGAGGTAAAAGCTGTCTAAATGTTTCACTTTAAATAATCGTTAATTTTTTTTTTTATTTTTTGAAGGAACGGTCATGTTTCATTAACTAGTTCAACGGACAATAAGGTACAACTCTTGGTGTAGTAACACCCATTCTATCATTAGATAAGATATTGTGTAAGAACGGGGGTGTGACTGCTTCCCAGATAACTCTTGATGGATTCTTTGGATCACGATTTTGTCGTCGAACTGCTTCATTAGCCAATTCATCCGCTGCGCGATTAGCTTCTCGATATGCATGTGTAATCCGGAGCGATGTAACGTTGAGGAGAATTTGCGTCGCTTCAAAGAGTAACCCTCTGAGATGCCAAGGTGCCTCCACCTGTCCATTTTGCAATATTTGAAGCATCGATTTCGAATCAGCCTCAAGCCAAACTTTGCTTCACCCATGTCGTAATATCATCCGCGTTGCAGTGAGAAGACCCCAGGATTCTGCTGTGATTGTCGTGGATATTCCTAGCGAGACTGCCATTGCTTGTATTAGGTTCCCATCAGCGTTTCTAGCGATAACCCCAATTCCCGCAGAGCCCGGATTGCCTTTGGAAGCCCCATCCATATTAATTTTGATCCAATCTTGTTGGGGAGGTTGCCAAGCAATCTGGATTGTGATAGTTTACCGGAATCTTGTGTGGAGATGTGGAGGAGCCATGTCCGGGAGAAATGATAGGACATGGGTTCTTGACCACTCGAATTCCCTCCAAAGTACCAGAATGACCTGAAAACTTTGCCCTGGAGGATGTGTAACTCGTTTGTAAAGACGGTCATTGCGAGCAAGCCAGATATGCCACATCGTGAAAAGCAATAGATTCTGCTGCGGTTCTGGAACACAGATGTGAAGCATATCAGTTATTGTTGTAGGCCGCAAATGGTTCGTCGTTGTTGGATTTAAGGACCGGAGCATAAAATCCCATATGAGCTGCCAAACTTCAGCTGCAAAGCTGCACTTAAAAAATAAATGGTTAGTAGTTTCTCTGAAGTCGTAGCATGTCGTGCATATTCCTGAATCCAACATATTGCGGGCATTGAGGACATCGAATGTTGGGATGGCCTCGTGAATGGCTTTCCACAAGAAAAGCCTGATTTTATATGGGCATGAAAACTTCCAGATGTGTCTCGAAAGTTCTGTTGTCTGGGAGTCAATGGTTGGTGTGGAGTCGCAGTCGTTGTCAATCAAATTCTGGTACCCGGTTTTGACCGAATATTGTCCCGATGAAGTGAAAGGCCAAATAATCTTATCAGCTTGGCCCTGTTGAGGAAGGTGAATTGCAAGGATCCGTTGTGCCATATCTTCAGGGAACAGTTGAAAGATGAGCTGATGATTCCAGGTTCTCGTGTCTTGTTGTAAATGCCAGGGAGCATGGAGTTATGCCTGGCATCAGTCGCGGATTGAAGGGGAATCCATTTATCCGTAACCGCCGTGTTCTCACCACTTCCAATAATGGAGAAAGAATGCTCATGCAGAAATGGAGAAACTTTAACCAAACCTTTCCATAGAGAGCTTGCCGTAGAAGGTGGTTTGGGTAGTGCAGGGAGAGTAGTTTTATCCTTAAGATACCTGGTATGACAAAGATTACTCCAGAGAGTATCCGGGTGTTGGTGCAGTTGCCACACACATTTCAACAGGAGTGCTTTGTTGTGCTCCTTGGACTTTCGGATGCTTAGGCCACCTTGTTTTCGAGGTTGTGTAATTTTCCTCTAGTTGAGGGTGTGAAGTTTCCTAACGGTACCATCATGGCCCCAGAAAAAATTCCGAGTAATTTGGTCGATTTTCCTGTGAACCTTATCCGGAAGAAGCTGGGTTTGCATAACATGATTCGCCGTAGGAGTGAGGGATGTATTGATAAGTGTTAGGCGTCCTGCCGGGTTGAGACATTTGGACATCCATCCCTTGGTCTTCCTCTCATATCTGTTAATAAGTTCAGAGTA